>JAODTR010023155.1:0-22500 GCA_025399935.1 Amblyopsis rosae
CACAGCTCTCAGGATCATAGGGACACACAAACCTCTCCACCACGATAAGGTGATGGTTCCCGGAGAGGAACCATCACCTTGTTTTTTAGAAATGTCTGCTGTTGAAAATCACAAACAAATATATTAAATATCTTTCACATTAAAGTGTATAATTCCAGGTATAAGATATTTTTAAATATGACAGTTTTGTCAGTATACACACACGCCCATATAGTATACACTGATTTGCCATCAATCTGCTGCATTTATAAGGTGTCTAACATCAATGTCTTTATTGTCCTTAGTTGAACCAACTGTCTGTGTTGGGTCAGTATGTGTTTCAGTTCACAACTCCCTAGATGGTTGATCCTGTTTTCATTATCTTGTTGTGTGGGTGAGTTCTTCAATTCTGTCTCGGAGATTAGTGGGATCCAAAGTTGGGCCAGATTTGGATTCATGTAGGTACAATGGAAAACTGAAAGACAACCGGCATCTAATGTCAAAAGATGAATCAAACCATGATTATAATAAACAACACTGAAAACAACAAACCGTTTCTTACACTGCTGAGGAGTCTGAGGTGAAGCTCCATGTCTTTTCCCAGCATGCCACAGCCTCCTGCCTCCTGTCTAGCCTCCAGAACACCTCACCAAGCCACAGACCTGCACTCACGCTCTCTGACAGCACATGCAGCATTAGGAAACAGACATAAATTAGAACTATACCTAAAAAAACAAAAACCACTATAAATAAGTAAAATACAGCTGGCCTACCTGGAGACGCCTGCATGCTGAGATGCAGGTCCCTAAGGGCCTCTCTGAGCTGGTCCCTTTGGGCAAAGCTGATTCCCCGACCAGAAAGTGAAAGCCCCTTGAGTCTCTGGAGGCTACATAGGCTCGACACCTGCCTGTCAGCCGTGTCTGTAGCAGGGGTCTGTAGTTGAAAACCTGTAGTTGGACATATTTTATCACCATCATAGCACTATAACAAAAAAAATGGATGTGATCAAATATATGTCATGCAGATCGGAAAAACCTCTCACCTTTCTTTTTGACATGCACCTTTGTGAGCAGGTTAATACACCTGCGATACAAAACCAATGTTACATTGTATACTATGTCAACAATAGAGTACATGTCAACCATTATAAACCAGTCAAGTGGTTCTCAACCCTTTTGAATCACCCCTCATAATACCTTCTTTTTTTTAATATACAGAAGAAAATATAGTAAAGACATAAAAACAGCCATGAGCGGTATTGAAAAGGTGTATATTATTACAATATTATATGTAATAATAAGCATAATATTATGCATCTTTTACAAAACTACATTAAAAATAAATAGTTCTCAAAATGTTAAAACATCTGTAGTCACCCTGAAATCATCGCATGTTCTCTTGGGACATGGGGTCCCAACCCACAGTTTGAAAACCACGGACCTTGTGTATTGAATCACTGCGTGTTTCCAGTCTCTCAGCTGGGCTTGGCAATGTGCCTGTAGGAGATGTGCAGCTCCAGCCCAGAGCACCATCCCCAGCTTGTCTTGCTCTGTGCCAGCTCCTCCTGCAGACCAATGGCCCGGCCCAGACTCCTCCAGTAATAGCCTCTCAGGCAGCAGCGCAGACGTCGTGCTGATTACTTCATCACATAGTGCCATACAATCTCTAGGTCTGCCGGCCATAAGCAAGGCAGTGGCAGCTTCCAGAAATAGTTCAGGCAACCGGGGGAGGGCAGGAGCCTCAGCACACACCTGAAAGAGACATAGACTGAATAGCGGTTTGTCAATATTGAAACTACTCACTAAATACATTAACAGCAGTAGATACACAGAAACAGTATCCTGAGACATAACACTTGCTTGATCATAAAGGCAATATTATAAAGGTTTATATAAACCCTACTGTGTGTTGTTCATCTAAGCAAAGGGCAGCCAACAGGTCCAGATAATGTTCCACGCCTTCTGACACTCTGCAGAGACAACATCCACACTTAAAGCCAATGCAAACAGGACACAAAACGGTGTGAACTCGTGGCTTTAAGTAAGTATAGCAGACACGGTGTATAAAAGGGTGGTGGTCTACTTACCTTCCACAAAGAACACACTTCAGAGCCAGGCTGTGAAGCACACAGAGAGAGTGTGGCACTGACAACATGCTGGACAGTACTGGGCTGCGGAGCAGTACAGAAGGGTGGAGAAGATAGGGCTCAAGCAGGGAAGACTCACTTACACGGGGCAACGTTAGGGTCTGGGAGCCAAGACAGAAGACAGTTGTAATGGACCCCAAAACAAAAGCCTGACCTACAGTATATACAAAACAGTGTTCGGTGTTAGTGTGTTAGGTACTGAGTGAAGCAGTCGAAGAGCTTGCATCTCTGCCTGTGTGTTGCCCAGGTCTCTATAGATCAGCATACTCTGATGCAGAGCACACACACAGTGAGGGTCTGTCTCCAGTGCCAGCCTGTAACACTGTAATGCCATTTGTGGGCGGTCCTGGAGACATATGAGAGCACAGAATACACTAGACAATACAAAAACTAGGGTGTACAGTACACATTATTATGTGATGAGTTGAAATGAATTGTGCTCATATTGTCTATTCATGTTTACCATGTGGGCCAGGCAGAGCCCTGAGAGGAGGTGTGTGTTTGATATAAGAGCTCTAGGGGCCGGCAGGGTGGAACCTCTACGGAGATCAGACAGAGCTTCTGAACTATGTCCTTCACTCAACCTCACCGCACCTAAATATGAACAACAAACATCACTGCAGGTGAATAAATCACAGTCATACAGATGTCCATTAAAACACACAGACCCACCAAACCAAGTAACTATTAGTAATCCTGACATTTTACCCTTTCTTTACTTGTTTTACAACAAACCCAGAAGCATAACTTCCAGAATACCCAACTAATTATTTATATATAGCTCAACTATAACATATATACACTGGGGAACACTCAGGACCATCAATGTATTCAGTTAATACCCCAAATAAAAAGAGTATAGTTAGTTTTGCGTGTTTGTGGAAACCTAAGCCAGATCTAGCTTTTTGATTACAGTGTTACAATATTTTGTACATTAGGCTTATATGTAGACCAGGCAGCACTGTATCTTATGCATGTGGTGTGCGTGTGTGTGAGGTTAACATTTACTATATGGCTGTAACATGTTGGGGCGGGCGATAGCAGGCGCAGACAATACAGAAAGCGGAGACTTGGAACTGCATTGACGAGCTTACGCTCTGCATTTAATGAAGTGGCTTCACACAGCCAGATAAAACGTAACACGGGCACAGCGGCAGCAGGCAAACAATAACAGACAACAAAACACAAACCCCAACCTATATACCCCTAAACCCACACAGCTGTAAACGATTAACAAAAAAGGACATGTGGCTAGGGTATGAAAACTGTTACCGGACGCGAACGCACACCAGCAAAAAAGTGCGGCTGGGAAGGTGCGCTGCCTGACGGCTCAGTCCAGGACGTTACAATAGCAGTCAGTGATTACACGTAGGCAACCGTTTTAAGCTCACGGTTCTGATCGCATTGTGGTGATAGGGCCCAGTGTCAAGGGTCCCGGTTCGCTACTGATACTCAGTATGTGTGGTTGTAAGGAGAGGGGTACAGAATAGACACACACTATGAATGAAGAAATGTTGCAAACCTCGGGTAATAAGGGTGCAAATCTGCAACAGCTCATTTAATATTCGGGGCTGCACAACCACTAGCAGATTCTCAGGGATGGTCCCCATCACCACAGGCCTCTTGTAATCCTCTACTCCAGCTCCCAGTCTCTCCGGCAGAGCGAAAAGCTCATCCTGCATCACATAAAACACAACTGTTGCATGAGAAATGCCTCAGTAAAATCTGTGGTTTATCAGAATGTTTATATAGAGTTTATTATTGAGATGTACAAAAACTCAATTTTAAGTTTACTGAAAATAAAATAAACCGTAGAACAATAAACTGACAATAAACAATCCACACGGACTGTACACAAGTGCACGCACACACAAATAACACACAGGATTATTGATTGTAGGCATTTTATATAAATCAATCACTAGCCAGTGCCTGATTTTGACTGCACCTCATAAAACCTCATAAAATACTGTGACACTGCAGTAGCCCTGCCCAGCTAAATTACTATTATCAGACCAAGATGCACCTGAAGGTCTTCTATGCTGTCCAGTCTGCAGGTAGACAGCCAGATAGCCCACTGCACACAGAGCAGCTGCAGCACATAGGAATACAAGGAAGACTTTTCCAAGGCGTTAAAAAGAGCTCGCCACAAGTCGGGAGCATCTGAAGGCACTGCGACACATCCAGTTACATCTAGAACTGGTGCAAACAGTGAGATGGGATGAGGACAAAGATGATCACATAATATTGCAAAACGTGACCCCCTTCCCCCTAGTAAACTAGTAAACACACTCTCAAGGTATACCTCTCTCTAGGCCCCTCGTAAGGAGCAGCTCAGTCTCTGAGAACGGAGTCTGGGTAAGACCAAACAAGCATGCATTATACACCACTGTCAGCTCCAGCTGAGCGTGATCTTGTGTAGCAGGGACACCTGCAACACAAGGCAGAACTTGAAGGAGGAACAGAAACACTACAATTAATTTACAAATAATTAGATAAGATACCTTGAATTTTCATTGAAAGTTTGTTAAATTCTGAGGAACACCATTTCAGTCTGCATTGATTCTCCTCCGTGGATGAGGTGCCTTCTCGTACGTGTTGCTAAAACCACAGATACAGTGTTACTGTATCAGCTAATGGAACACTTATTAAGTTGTAACCTTTTCTTCTTATTATAATTTTCAGATTAAGCATATTGCGTCACATTAATGCATAGCCTAAAGTCGAGTGCCAAATTAGACGTCAGGGTTTAAATCTGCATCTGCACTGAAAACTCAGAGACAACATTGTACACCATGTAGTAATTAGGCCTGCTTGACCTTACCTTCCATTTCTCTACTAGGCCGTTGTTCTCTTGCATCCATATATCTAACAAAGAAATAGACGTATGCGCTCTACTTGTCATCGTCGAAAGCTTTTCTCCCTAATAACAAGCAGCCTAATCTGACTTTTTGCACAACAGCACAAAAATTCTTGTTTTTGTTTTGAACCTTCCCTCTCTCGTCTCCAGAGGACAGGAAGTAGGGCTCACTACATTCAAAGCTATAGTGCCCCCTGTTGCCCCCTGGCTAAATTACAATATCAAAATGATAGTTATTATAACTACCCACCAATTGGCTATTCATATAACTTCTTGTAACTCCCATTAAAATACAATATTATTTGGCATGATAATCATATAGGTATTTTCCTGTATGCTATATATTATATGTTATATATTATATGGATGTTAAATGTATAAAGGTCATCTGATTGACATCCACAGTGAAGACTCTGGCAACTAGGTGCACTTTTAATATCGGTTTAGTAGATTCCTCTTTCTTTTTCTTTTTTTAATGCTTTATTTTTATTGGACTTAATGGCTGAACTTTTCCATTTGACATAGAATAACATGTTAAACACACACGCACATGCACACACACGCACATGCACACGCACGCACACACACACACACACGCTCACACACACACACACACACACACACACACACACACACACAGACAAGCAGGTGCTAAAACAACATAATGGAAACCAAGGCCTTACAGTAATTATATTACAGCTGAGTCATCTCTGAGTTTGCCAGGACAGCCATTTTTCCAATCTCCCTCACAGGGTGTTTCTTTTCACCCATTTCTCGCTTTCTCATACCCCCCCTCCCCCTTCTTCTCGGCTGTCCATCGATACATCACCCTAATCCCCACCTCTGCCTGCCTTGTTCAACAAACCCCCACCCCCTCTATTTCATCTTCTTGCATCGCAGTAAGATATAAATATATATCCTAACAAAGGGCACTCCTCAACACAACCACCTGCAGTTGAGACCCAAAGAAAACGTGACACACGTAAACATGCATGTAGGCGCGCAGACACACACACCCTTTTCACAGTTATTTCTCTTCCCGAGACGGCATCCATTTTGGCTGTCAAGTGTCTGCACATTGGTCCTTCTGGGTTTACACATTTCTCTCTGTTTCCATGCATTTCAAACAAGGTCTGCTCAAGGAGAGCGGAAGATTCTGGACGAAGGATTTTAATTGCAGTTACTTCTGACCCCGTCAATGTCATGACCCTGTCAACTCATTTTGAAAGCAATAAATGGCATCAATAACAATAACAACATGACCACAATAACCTTCAAACAAATTATTTTAAAGCCATAATGATGCTTATGTGCAAAAGGTCACCACATATCATTATTTATTGATATAAAAACATTTGCAATAAATGCGCTGAAACTGTCTGAAATAATTCAGACAATTGTGTAACACTGAATCATAGAACTGCAGTAAAATGCTGTAACTCAACACAGCTTACCTTCCTCCTCATAAATTATACACAAAGTAGAGGGTAGACATGCTGTAAGCATGTTATTTCTGTCCTGCTGCCCCACCCGATATCCTAGAACGTAAAGTGACAGTCGGTTTATATTAAAGGCACCCATTGCAGAATAATAACAGATTCAAAAAGAGTGAAGCAGGTTGTCATATACAAGAAGCTAGAGCATCAAACACCAGAACTGTTGAAAAATGATGTATGCATTTATGCATTCCGCATAGCTTCTGCATACCTGCAGTATGCAGTTTAAATGAATATGTAAATAAATATGCACTATTCTGCAACTGTCTGGTATCTATTGTTTCTTTGGCATACAGAATGAACCCACTCACCCTGTAGGAGTGTGTGCGTGACTGTGTGTGTGTAATCAATGGGTATTCTAGTTGCTGTTGGGACAAAATCTGCCTCCTCATAGCAGCAGACACACCTCATGGGTGACTTTACAGGCTATCCTCTTGATTCATGGACTGCTGTATACGTTACACGTGCACAGAGCCATTCTACTGTGAGTAACACACTGACAATACACTATGTTAGGGTCTGATAGGCTACTCAGGTTCTGTTACTATCACCTTGCCTGCTAAACAAATCAGTCAGAAAATACAATGTAGTACTAATGGTTTCCACAGTTGCCAACCGAAGGTTTAAATGTGTGTGAAATAATATGCGTGTGTGGACGATTTCTGTCAGTGGGCCACGCAAGTGTGAGTCCCTGTGGGTTTGTTGTGGATCTGCAAACTCACACTGCAGTAGGCCTAGCTACAGAGCATCAGCACATCACAAGCACACACATTCGCACAGCATGAAGACCACCTCATACACAATCACATACAAGTTAA
The DNA here is from genome assembly GCA_025399935.1 of Amblyopsis rosae. NCBI lineage: Eukaryota > Metazoa > Chordata > Actinopteri > Percopsiformes > Amblyopsidae > Amblyopsis > Amblyopsis rosae. Next base: position 7,300 of record JAODTR010023155.1, read on the forward strand.
ATAGAAGTTTGAACTTTATTTTTTAACTATGGTGTTGATATATAGACCCACAAAATAAACACTAATTGCATTATGTAAATGTCCACAAAGCATATTGCAAATACAATATATAGGCTACTGTATCCCCACACATAGCCTACAGTAGGACATGTCAATGCCCTGCATATTTTAACCTGTTATAGCCTGTCAAGCCAGCTGCTGTCTACCGCATAGGCAGTATGCATAACACGTGGTCCTCAGAAAACAAACGGCATCTTAGTTTTATCATAGATATTAAAAAACCCATATTCTTGCAACATATATACTACATAAGCGCTTTATAAAGCGCATGTCCGTACACTGAAATAAAAGAATGAGTAAGTGCATTTGCACGCCAGAAATACTGTAGTTGACTAGATCGCTTTAAATCGGGTGTGTGAGTGCTGAGTAATGAGTTTTTTCTCCCCCTATATAAGCCAGCACTCTGTCTCCTGCTGCATTCAGTGCTGCTCCGGCCCAGCCAAGATGAGTTTCTCGGTGGACCAATACTTGTATGGCCCCACTGGGTACCGCAAAGCCCGCACGACCTCTGTGTCGTCCAGCGGATTTCATTCTCAGCGCCGCCGCGCCACCTATAGCCAGCCCTTATCTGTCGATACCATAGACAACTACAACGGAGACATGGTGAGAAGGAACGAGAAAGAGATTCTCCAGGCTCTTAACGACCGGTTCGCCGGCTATATCGACAAGGTACGGAACCTGGAGCTGCACAACAGGCACCTGGAAGCGGAATCGGCAGCGCTGCGGCAAAGCCAGGCTGGACGCGCGTCAGTTGGGGAGCACTACGAGAGAGAACTCGGTGACCTGAGGGATCTCCTGCAACAGCTGACAGGAGAGAAATCCCGTACACTTCTGGAGCAGGAGCACTTGGAAGAGGACATTCAACAGCTGCGGACGAGACTTGAAGATGAGGCGCGTAACCGGGAGGAGATGGAGGCCGCAGCCCGCGCAATGACCAAATACGTGGATGAGTGCGGACTCACGCGGTTAGACCTGGACAAGAAACTGCGCGCTCTGGAGGAAGAGGCCGTGTTTCTAAAGAAGAATCACGAGGAAGAAGTTGCGGATCTACTCGCACAGATCCAGGGTGCTCAGTTTAGTTTCGACGTGCGAGATTCCCACAAGGCTGACGTCACGAGCGCACTGCGGGAGATCCGCGCTCAGCTGGACACTCACGCTACCAAGAGCGCAACGCAGACCGGAGAATGGTTTAAAGGTACAATATCTGGCGAAAACTTCATTTATCGTGATTTTCTATTCTCATATGTCCAATGGTAATGGCTAAATGCTAAACTGGCATAATCACATTAATTTGCGCTACATTCAATTTACGCATCTCTATAACAATATAGTTAAACGTGGATATAACGACTTTTGTCCCATGACCTTTGCAGAACTAAACATTGTAATGATGCCGCAGGTTAATCATGTGTCCTCGGGACATGCGCTGCAGTGAAAAGAGCCATGACATAGACAGTGAACTCAGTGCGCTCTCATTGCTATGCCTAGTGTTTGTTTTGACGACAGGTTCGTCTAGCCTTCCTACCTGCAGGACTATGACATTTAACATGTAACCACTAACAAGCCTACACGTTTTATAGCAGGCTGCCTTTGGGCTGGGATGGTTAGTGATGGAGGACATGTTTGGAAAAGGTTGTACATAAACAATTCATGGTTAAACAGTAGACTTGCATGCCTGGTAGGCTTTCTAAAGAAGACTGCATGCTGCTGACTGAACACATTATACACATCGTTGAACCTGAAATGTTGATCTTTGCAATAGCCCGGGATTTACACGCTGAGTTGATAATTCGATGTAAAGTGCAAACAGTATGGCCATCCCTCTGTGCTGTCTAGCTGACTGCAGGAGTGGGGGCTCATTCAGGTTGCTGGGGGAGCTGAGTCAGACCACTGACTGGCTGTTTAACAGTTGGACAGTGTCAAGGTTATTCAGGCTCCCAGCTCTGACTGGCTGTCAAATATCTAAAGTGCAGACCCATGACAAAGACCATATTACATTTTCTACCTGATGTGATTAAAAGCCAGCTCTTGTTTATTTGTCGACCCCCATAAATAAGTGGGTCATCGTTTTCAAATCCTTGAAAGTATTTTAGGGTCACTCTGGAAACCATAACACATAGCAGCACTCCTATTTACATTTGTGTGTGTGCCATCTTTACAGTGCGAATGGAGCGTCTGTCTGAGGCAGCAATGTCTAATCAGGATGCGATCCGTGGGAGCCAAGATGAGATCTCAGAGTACCGTCGGCAGCTCCAGAGCCGCTCCATCGAGCTGGAGACTCTCCGAGGAACCAAGGAGTCCCTGGAGAGGCAACGCATGGACTGTGAGGACAGACACCATGGAGACATCAACTCACTACAGGCAAGGCCTTGCCAGCAGACACACAAACCAGTTTCATCTCTCTTCCCCACCCACTCACACAAACATGGGTGGTTAACATGGAATGTCAATGAGAACATATTCTATGCAGTAAACATATCTAATGTTTCCGCTTTACAGGAGACCATCAATCAACTGGACTCTGAGCTGAAGAGCACCAAGTGGGAGATGGCTAGCCAGCTAAAAGAATACCAGGAGCTGCTGAATGTCAAGATGGCGCTAGATATTGAAATTGCCGCCTACAGGTTGGTTACATTTGGCTGGATAGTGTCCACAGATAACATTGTTATAGGCGCTGCCCTAAAGAAGCCTAAATCTACATGGGTTACCTTAACGATGCACTCCTCAATTCCATTATAGGGCCACAGGAAACCCCATCTCAGTGTTTATGTTTTGGATCATAATAATGAGTTGAGAGGAATGTGCGTATGCACTGAGGTGCATGGGGGGCAGCATGTAATGATTTGGACCAAAACAATCATGTTAGTTAGTGTCGCTTCAGCCCAGCTCTGAGTTTGACTCCACCCGCTGCACAATTTAGAAAAGTGCTAAAAAGGGCAGCTCCCATTAATGTTACCATTTTAATTGCATGACACACAAGTGTTCCAATAGTACACTTGTAAGCAAGGGCCTTTGGTGATTTTAAATGGATAGGATGTGTAGCCATTTTCAACCCAAAACATTTAGTCAACATTACCACCAGCATGATTGACGTGTTTCATCACAGTTCAGTCCTGTTAGTAGGACTAAAGTTTATAGTTGAAGCACAAAAACAAAACACTTTTTAGACCATGAAGGGCCATTCCAGACACTAAGTGAGTAGTAGTATATAGTAATATTGTTGACTTGCCATTGCTGACTGTGCTTTGGTCATGCAAACAGGAAATTACTGGAGGGGGAGGAGAACCGCTTTGTGTCGTCAGGAGGTCCGTACTCCTACCTGGAGGGCAGGGTTTCCCACCTGAAGATGAAGGGAGAGGAGATCTCTGACACCGTTATCGTGGAGGAGCAGACCGACGAGACTCAGGTCACCGAGGTGACAGAGGAGGCCGACGAGGAAGAGGAGAAGGAAGAAGAAGAAAAGGAAGGCGAAGAGGAAGAGGAGGAGGGTGATGATGCCAAAGAAGAGGAGGAGGAGGAGGCAGAGGAAGACAAAAAGGAAGATGACAAGGATGAAGACGGAGAAGAGGAAAATGGAGAGAAAGAGGGGGGTGATGAAGAAGACCAGTCCAAGTCTCCATCGAAGTCTCACTCCAAAACCCCTCAACCAAAATCCCCAATCATCACTTCACCAGAAGCAAAATCTCCAGAAAAATCACCTGAATCCAAATCGCCTCCAGCCAAGTCCCCAGCAGAAGACAAGTCAATGTCCCTCGCCCCCAAGTCTCCAGTGGCTAGCCCCAAGTCCCCAGCAGAAGACAAGTCAATGTCCCTAGCCCCCAAGGCTCCAGAGGGCGCCCCCAAGTCTCCAGTGGCTAGCCCCAAGTCCCCAGCAGAAGACAAGTCAATGTCCCTAGCCCCCAAGGCTCCAGAGGGCGCCCCCAAGTCTCCAGTGGCTAGCCCCAAGTCCCCAACTTCCACATCACCAGCACCCAAGTCCCCCGAGTCCAAATCTCCCCTTCCCAAGTCCCCTCTCCCCAAGAGCCCCGAACCAAAGTCCCCAGTACAGGAGAAGACCCCTGCAGCCAAAGATACCCATAAAGACGAGAAGGAAGAGAAGAAAGAGGTAGAGAAGGAAGAGAAGAAAGAGAAAGAACAGAAGGAAGAGAACAAAGAGGTAGAGAAGAAAGAGAAGAAACAGATAGAGAAGGAAGAAAAGAAAGAGGAAGAGAAGAAAGAGAAAGAACAAAAGAAAGCAGTAGAGAAGAAAGAGGTAGAGAAGGAACAGAAGAAAGAGGTAGAGAAGGAAGAGAAGAAACAGATAGAGAAAGAAGAGAAAAAAGATATAGAGAAAGAGGAGAAGAAAGAGAAGAAGGAGGTGAAACAACCCAAAGAGAAAGAGCCCGAGAGCAAGGTGGAGAAGACAGACAAACCCAGCACAAAAAAAGACAGTGAAGCAGAGGAGGAGACTCCGAAGAAGGACTATGCTCCCAAACCCGCTGCTCCTTCCAAGCCCTCAGAAGACAAGCCTAAAGAGAGCCCCGTCCCTACCAAGGAGGAGAAGACACCTCCTCCCAAAGCGGAGGAGAAGGCCCAGCCAGAGAAGTCGGCCTCTAAACCTGAGCCACAGAAACCAGAGAGCAAGAAAGAGGAGAAAAAAGCTGAGGTGAAGGAGGAGAGGAAGAAGGAAGAGAATAAGGAGAAGCAGAAGGAGAAGGAGGAGAAGAAGGAGGAGAAGAAGGAAGCAGGCGACAGCAAGGATGCCAAGGAAGAGAAGCCAGAGAAAGCGAGCACAGAGGCCAAGGAGGGCAAGGAGAAGGCCAAGAAGTGAGGCAGAATGCAGTGACTGAAGCTGTGCTGGCAGAGGGGAGGGGAATAAGTTAGGATGCCAAAGAACTATGTGGTAGGGGGCAGGGGAGGGATGGCAGAGGGTGGGACACGGATTCAAAGGGGAGGGTTATTTGGCAGGTCACTTGAACAGCGGGTGTCCACAGCAATGCAGGTGACAGACAGACAGTATGTAAGCAATAGTGATTCTATAGCAAATAATGCCCCCTCCAAGTATGGCCAATACACGCCCTCCATGCTTCGGATGTATGACTGTAGTGAATGCAGAATGCTCTAAACACTTGCCTGAATGTGAAAACTGCCCTTAATGTTAACAAGTGCATTTAAACACAAACCCTCTGCAGGGGCCTACACAAGCCTTTAAGGCTGAAAATGTACAATGTTGAGCTGAGGATTGTGGCAGAATAATATATTAGAATACGTGTCTACAGAGATATACATGTGTATTATATTTACAGATGCATAGAAAGACTTGAATTTGCTTGTTGTGCACCTTAATGCAGATAAACTTGACGGGTGAAATGTGTCACGTTTTCTGGTCTGTAATGCTAGGGCGATGAATGCGCTATGTATACACTGCTGAGAACATGCAATGAATAAAGGTATTAAAAAATGACACTTGTGTGAGACATTTCTAGTGTTTGCAGAGATTCAAGCTAATGTAGGTTTGAGTTGGAAATAGATGCATCCTGAACATGCTGAAGGTGTTAAGCAGTGTGAATCTCCTGCATTGCGTCTCATAAAAGGGGCTGTTGCATCCCCCACGGCAGGCAGCTACCACACCCACACTGACGCTTCAGATACCAGGCTCATGTTTAAATCAGGAACAGGCCAGTAGAAAAAAAAACACTACTTTCTTGCACAAAACAAAATTAATTACACTCTCAATGCAGCTCTCCTGCACTGCGAAAAGACTATTTCATATATCAGCGCATGTAATAAGCCTATCTACAATGTACAATACTATCAAATGTACATTGACTTAATAAATGTACTAACAGGTCATATTTGGACAGCAGTAAGCAAATTGGTTCTTCTGCTGTATGTTCTTGCACAACATTGGGTTTTAGTGAGCATACTGTACATCGATATAAGCTGTTCCTAAATCCAAAACTGCCACCCACATAGTGCATATTGTTAAATCTTTACCACAATTTACTGCTATGCACACTCAAATGCATCATTTCATTTTGTGTAACACACTAGCACTATTGAGTGGGTCTTACTACACTTGTGACATCACTGATTTCATGTCCTAGCCATTTAATGTGGAGTCAGCAATGCTGGAAAAAACACTGATGTAAACTATATCCAAACAAAATCACTTCTATCTTTAATGCCATAGGGTGCTCCCTCAGAAACCTTGCACCCCCCCCAAAATTAAACACGCATTGCCAAGGCAGGGATAGTGTTGTGTGGTGGCAAAGTACTGAACCACAATAGCAAAATCGGTTGTGATGCAGCAACTACAAATAGGCCATCAGGGAAGGGGTGTGCAGATGAGTGCAAAGGTTATGACAACAGGATAAAGCAATGCACACAAAAAAAAAAGATACAACACAGATGTTCATTCAAGAAAATAACACGCTTTTAATTTTCACATTTAGAAATGGCAGTTTTAAAAAGACAGCTTACAGTGTGCAAGGGGCTAATGTTCCCACAGTTCAAACACGTATTTCTTATTAGGGGTACAAAGGCACACGCACCAAGTTATGGCCAGCGTTAACGGTGACTAAAGAAGCCCTGAGGATGATTGTACTTGAATGGCTTCAAACGATTGGGACCCCTGAAAGACAGAAAACAATGGTCAGAAACATGCCAGTGAATGGGTGCGTCAAGGTGTGCGTCAGCAGACGTCTCTTAACACGTCTGATACCTGACAACGCGCAGGCACATCTTCTCACGGGGGAACTCTTGTGGTCCCTCCACGCTGCTGTCTGGTCCGTCCGTCTCCAAGTACACATCCAGACACAGGCACAGACGTGCAATCTGATTGGTCAGTAGCTGGTGACCTGGGCGTGGTCCCTGGAGTTCGTTTTTGAACACATTCACTTCGCTCTCCATGGCCTGAGAAAAACAAAAACAGCACGTCAGTGATTTAAACTAGAATGCAAATCCTGCTGACATAGGTATCAATGAGAGAGTAGTGCCGCTTCACTGTATAAGATTAGAAATATTGACATCTTGCATTGAGCATCGGTGATGCAATACAAGTCTTCATGCTGATGTTTCAGCATTTCCCCCACCCCAACATCTATTGACTTCCATTGTCTCTATTATTCTGTTTACAAAGCTCTACGTGCAGCACATATTCTCAAGGTACGTCTAACCCTCTTGCTGTATAAGGAGTTATTAAAACATGTTTTAATATCCTTTTAAAATGCTCGTACTCTGAGGTTGTCGTCGGTGCGCCCGCTCCGCTCTCCCTTCCAGCTGAGAGAGAGGGAGAACAGAGGAGAGACTTCTGGGTAACGGGGGCTCAGCACCACTGCAGCCTGGAGGTGAGCTATGGGGTGACAGAGAGGTTTGTTAGCATTTGTACCATCATCGCTGCTACATCAGCGCTGCAGCCAGCTCCTGTCATAAGAGCGTACCTGTGCCTCTCTCCACCATGCCCATGAAGTACACGTCAGACTCCATAGCCAGGCCAGCATCGATTATGTGACGCGTGAACGGCAGGGCCTGCGGGAACGGAGTCAGAGCAGTGGGTCAGACGCGGCCTCGTTGGCTAACAGGTCAGCTAAATACACTGCGCGTACAGTTACATGCCATGTAGTCCTGACGGGTGATGGTGGTCCACCGAGTTAGCCGGGAGACGACCTTGGCGGGGAAGAGGTGCTGACACTCACTGGAGACTGGGATGGTGCTGTGTTCTGAGGACAGGGGCGGCGGGAGGAACGCCGTTACTTAACAGACACTATGGGGACTAATGGCAGGAGTGTTAAGATGCAACAGGGGGGCACGTCGTCTATGCACACGCACCCAGTGATGCAAACTGCTTGTGTAGAGCCAAGCGAGACTGGAGCCGGCCCCTCAGGAGCTTAATGGTGGTCTCCATGTGGCTGGCGCTCAGCGCACTGCCGCCGCACACACCCTGAACACACAGAACAGAGCAAGGTCAGACGCTGCCTGCCTGCCAGATACAGCATATTGTAATTCTGAACCATAGCGCACATACACACCAAGAAAGCTGTCAACAACTTTTGGTAAATGCAACAGATTCTTATCAGTGTTTCCGTTGTCTACAAATGCGCAGTCAGTCAAATTTAAAAAAAAATTTTTTTTTAAATGTTGCATGACACGCACCTCTGGAGCCTCACTGGGAAAATGCAGGCCTCCGAGGTTCTGCACCCACAGGTAGGGATGGCCCAGCTCTTCTACGTAGTCAGCAAAAGTAACAATCCTGCGGGAGGGATATATTGTTTACAACATGGTGTGGGCGGAACAGCAGGTTATGGGGTGCCGTTTGTTTCCATGTGACATGTGGGCCTGTGCAACCACTTGAGACTAATTTGATTACGGCTACATAAATACACTTGACACAAGAATAAGAATTATATTATAATTAGCTTTAAAAAAATACTGTTAATGATACGCCTCCCTTACCCTACTTTATCGAACTGGTAACGGTTAGCAGGGTTGGGCGTTTCCCGGCCTTGGTCATTTGTATAGAGGCAGTTGAGCAGAGTCTCTGGGTTCAACAGCTCTCTGAGAGAGAATGCAAAAAGTAAGATGTTATTATGGAAGCAAATAGGCGTGGAATAAACACACACACACACACACACACACACATACCCTGCACTGATGGCTGCGGTGAGATCTGTAGAGGTAGACACCTTTGTCTTCACAGTCATGATGTTGAGGCTCATCAGATAATAGAAGGAGAGATGGAGAATGCTGTCATCTGTGGAGAAACAATAGACCTAGCAATCTGTTCCTACATTTAGCCTGTTCCAGATCTTCTGACGGCTGTTACGCACACTGCACATATACAGCATTTTACAACAGTGTAGCATGAAGAGTGTAGCACAACATGCATGCATTGAAAGCGCTCCATGTTGAGCAATGACAATGACACTGGCCATTAAATATACACACGCTTTTTAATGTCTATTTGATGGCGTTTATATTGGATTAAGAAGGTTCCATGGCATGCATCCAATGCAGCCAGAGGTCAGGCTAATGCTGCAGTCCTTTTATTTAATTACCAATATAAATGCATGATGTGCATTTATTCATTTAATATCCCTGGGGGCTTACTTCAGACTATAGAGCTTTAGAGAGCATTGAAGAGGGCAAGAGATAACGGGGTGTGGTCCAATGGAGGACGATATCTCAGGGGATATGTGGCTGGATTTCTAGCATATTCCCTCTCTGCAGTTCCAGGGAACTCAGTCACCCCCCCTCCCCCTCCCTGCTGGCTCTCCACATGAACTGCAGTAAATAATAACAGGACTTTAGAGGACAGCGGCAGACTAAGACGGCACTAGAAATAAAGAGAGCGTGTGAGAATATGCTTACAGGATGTTGTAGCCTAGGTGCTGCAGACACACACACGGTTTAAACAATCACTGGCATCTCCCTAAGTCACCCTCCCCTCCTGCTTATATAGTGTTACGCCTGCAATGCAGATCCCTCTACTATCCGTCACTTATCTGATATTACCACTAGGGGGCAGACGAGGGTCAAAAACAACATCATCAATAATAGACAAGGCCAGACAAGGCCACACTTAAGGAGGCTATACTTAGTAGAGTCACAAAAAATACCCGTCTATGGAGACTCTAGAGGATACAAAGCATTGTGGGGAAGTTAAAGGCATATTGCAACCGCTACCATTGATGCTCTTTGTTTATTTATTGAAGAGAGGCCTTTAGATTACCTTTACACTTGAGGTCTAAGCGGAGGGAGAGGGGGTGCCTCTTCAACATCTCCCGGCGTTTATCGTCCAGCTGACACCCTGCGGTTGGCCTCCGTCTCTTCTGTGAGTGAACAAGCAGAAGGTGAACAGCTACACTACGGGGCCTAGTCCACACAGCAAGCGATCACATATTGGACATCAATGAAACCACTGGTATCCAATTCAGATATCGATCGTTCAACCATCTACAATTACAGGGGAAACGATGCAATTTAAAGGGACAGAGTGAAGAAGGGAAAGAGGAGGAGGGAGGAAATGAGGAAGCTGTAGCTGAGCTGGCATATGTCAATGCAGCAGATAGGCAAGGCAGCAGGCATTACATTGGGGATCAAAACCTGATTGATAAGATCACAATGAACAGATATTGACCTCACGAGAGAGAGAGAGAGAAAAGCAGATAGAGGCTGGGCAGACATTCTGTGGGCATGTTAGAAATAATCTCAGGTTACAGTCACCTACACTTTCTTGTAGATCCCTAGTGGCAGGGGTCCGGATGCAGGAAGCAATAAATATCCACAATCCCGATTCCCCAGACCACAATGTGTGACAGCCAAGGTTTTGGGGGATAATTTGGGCATTGGTGGGAGTGTTAAGTGTCTAAGAAGAAAGCTGAACTCACTGTGTGTGTGAGAGCGTGAATTTTATATATATAGAAATAGAGAGAGGGGTAGTAAAATGGAGTTAAGGCAAGGCCACAATAAATGGAGAGCAAACTTTGTGATTTAGTGGCTTTGTGATTTAGAGGATCTTACAGTTTTCTCTTGCTCCTCTTCTGCATCTGAATCACTCTCGTCATCTGGACAAAACAGAAATCACAAACGCCATAGTACCAAGTAGGGCTGGGCGATATGGACCAGTTAAAATAATGATAAAATGTCCCTGAATGGAAACAGGTGAATGCATGTAGTAGATCTCATACCTTGGGAGTCCTCTGGAGGCTTAGATAGGGCCTTGGCCTCATCCACATCACCACTAATCGATACAGTCAGGTTCTTATCTGAACATGCACATTAAAAGAAAGAAAAACATCATTAGGCCAAGAGTCAACCTCTGCCGTGTCACAAGCTCTTGTAGCCTCCAAATAACAGCTACTAAACCTACCACAGGCCTGTCCATAGGCATTAGCCTGCACAAACAAAACGTAGAGAGAGGGGGGCAAGTGGCGCGCAACCTCTGTTTGTTTGGTGGTCTGCTCAAAAGGCATGGAGAGGTACTTCTGCACTGGGAGAGAGGCCTGAGGACGGGGAAAAGATAAGACATCCAGCCTTGTCATACGTCCAGAACAGAATGACCTGCTCACATTATAATAATATACGTATTATTATATAATACTTATACATTTAATTAATGATTGCATTTAAGGATTCATAGAATATATAAAACAAGGGTAAACAGCATTTGTGAAATAAAAATGTAACACACGTTTGCTTTGAATTATTTTTGTGGAGCATTCTATAGACCCATTTATGGTTTACAATGATGACATACATACGCAGGCACGCAGTTTCACAACAGAAACATTATGAGTCCAATGACTTGTCACGCTATGCAAGAACATTAACCACCAAACTCTCAGCCCATAGTCAAAATGCCTTAAAATAACAACAAAAGTGACAAGGACATGTTGTGCCAGAATATGTACGCTATCCGAAAACAGCACCAGAGTGGCATTTTCTGGGTTGTATTCCGGCTCTAAATAAATAAATATATACACACACAGGTAAGAAATTAGTGTATAAATGATCATCAAGGGCACATAGCAGGTCAAGTGATGTTCATTGATAAGGATAATCGCAAAAGAAATTGTTTATTTTATATATGGGGCTTAACAGGACTTGGTGACATTGGTGACGTCAGCAGTATATAGGCTATAGGCTAAATCAGCGTTTGTTAACAACAGTGGTGGTACCTGCATGATGGCATTCAAGCCTGGCTGGAGGCTGCTGAGATGTTCCTTCTTCACTTCAATGCTTTTCTGGATCTTCTCCTTGGTGGCCTGACACTCCTTGTACTTCTCTGCCAGCCTATATACAGAGACGTGATTATTTGAGAGCTGCTCGACTAACAACGCAAAATGGGCTGGATCTACTAACATATAATATACATACAACATACAGATGTGACAAGACATTCACAGTATACATTCAGCTCACATGAGGACACTTTCACAACAAACACAGCATAACCGGTTTTGTTTATATAGGTGTGGGCGCCCACCTCTTCCTCTGTTCTAGCTCCCAGTCCAGGCGTGCCAGTGTGAGCTGGTGTGGGTCATCTTTAGTGAGGTGTGGCCTGGAAATCTCCAATGGAGCCTCTTGGTAAAACTCAGTCTCACTGACCAAGTCTATCTCCTCATGCTTAGACCTGGGCCGGGGAAAAGGAAGGTTAATTATCTGCTGTCAAATGCAAATTCCTCTTAGTAGCGTAGGTGGTTAAATTGTAAATTTACTGACTTGAACTCCAGACATTTGCTAATCTCTTTCTGAAGGTGCATGACCTCATACAGAAGGTTCTGCAACTGAAGGTGGAGAACATCCACTTTCTGCTTGGCCTTAGGGGGCGAGATGTAGAAAGGGTATGAATAAGCACATATACTAAAGTAAGCATACTTATGTTTATATATACACACATGTTTTACCTCATGTGTTTGGTCTCTGCCTTTCTTAAGTCGCATATGAGCCAAACGGTTGAGTTTTTTCAGATTCATGAAGAGAATGCCATTCTGCATGCGTCTCTGTTCCATCTCAGCACTCTTATAGTACAGATTATTTAATGTATTAGTGGTGTTTAAATCCAATATTCATTGGCTATGCCTGTTATTTTAACCTAATGGAGATTCATATTAATTATGAAACATTTGTTTTGAGTCGACTTTGAAGGTCTACTGCAACTGTTTAAAAAGTTAAATTAAGGATGTGTGTATCCCAGACAAGCCACTGAATTTAAAGTAAAGTGTATTTCTCACCCCTTCTTTGGCTCCGCTGGCTTTGAGCTCCTGGATTTCTCCCATGAGTTTGGCCAAACTGTCACATGTTTGTTTGTACTGCTTATAGTCCTGCTGCGGGTCTCTTTTATCAAGTTCAACCTCCTCGTTATAAACACGTACCTCCTAAAAAGAGACAAATGTATTACTACATAATTGCACTGCTTTATTAGCAGCAGTTTCTCCTTGTCCAAATTGGTCTTACAATACGGGAGGCCAGACTCTGATTGGTAGGCTGGGACCGTCAAATTCCCTCAAACTATCTGTTTGCATAATAATCCATGTACGGTATTCCCAAAACATATTTCAGGGTTGATGCTACTGGTACTGTTTGCTTTTCCCGATAACACATCAATTCTACGGCTGCACAAACCTGCTGTTCTCCTTCACGAACTCGCTTCATTTCTGGAGCACCACCTTCACTTCGGACAACTTTAGCCTTTCGCTTCTTAAGGGCATCGGAAGACATGATTGACTGGCTAGAGAACAATGTTTAGTTAACAAATAGTATCTGAGACAAGAACTGGTCATAATTTTAAATTATGTATCGTGAAATTATCTTAAATATGACAAGTAATCTCTGGTAACTAATTAGTCGTATGACCATATGACAACGCTGGCTAGCTGCTAAGCTAACACATCGATTAACGTTTCCAGGTACCGTACATTTACCAATTTCTGAAATGTAAAAAAAATTGTATTACATGAAATATGCACTCACCAAGGTAACAGAAAATATAAAAATAATTGAAACACTTTATTATAGGCTATCATAAATTTTTGAAGCACAATCCACTTCAAGGCCGTCGAGCACAGCAACACAAAACCTACGGAAGCTTATCTGTGCTAGAAAACGCTACCTTTCGATTATTGCGCATACAATACTGCCACCTACTGCCTTTGAGTCAACACATCTAGTTCAGTAACATAATGTTCAGTCGACTGAAATTAACTTTGAAATTACACATATACTCTAAACGTTCTTGAACTACTTTTAACAACGTTCAGTGCATAAAGCTGAAACAACAATCTACAGCAATAAAACACAATCACGTTGTTGTTGGTCACCCTGTTCAAACCACAGCCCACCTCAACTTCTTCAGTCCACTGCTGTTCCTGTTGTTCATTGAACATAGACATAGTTACACCGTCCTGAAAACAGTGATACCGTGTTGAATATAAACTAAATTAAACAAAACTTAAATTAAAAAAAACATTTATTCATTGTCAATTTACAAAAAAGGACAAAAGTTGCATGTAATTTACTCATTCCCATGACATCTCTTCCATATTCACCCTACCATACATTATCAAGGCAATAATGAAGACAACCCACCATTATTTGGCCATATCTATCAAACTCTGTAATGATGTGGGGACCCAGGTTTTCTCTCCTTGCACAAACACTACCCCTCTGTCTATGTAGATTACAATGCGGCCGAATGTGTACAGCTGTTTGCCGTCGTGCCGTTTGGCCACCAACGGCATGAAAACAATATTGTTTTCCTCTGCCTTGGCCTGGATAAGGTCTTTGAAATTTGTAGGCAGGCCGGCACTGATGCCTCTCTGAGCCACACTCTCTGCCTCCTTGCGCTCCTGCCATGCTTCGTACTGGAAGTCTTTTCGTCTCTCTGTCTGCGTGAGATATGCAATGTTCTCCCTCGCACCTGGCTGCATATATCCACCTGAGAACAGAAAGGAGAGTGTTATTAATATCTATGAGTTTTGAAGTAATAGGAAAACTAACTGTAAAGCAATTATCTTTATCAGCAGTCCTTTAAATTAAGGCCACAGTATACCTCAGATCAACCTGCGAGCAAACCAGAGGGTGTCCAACTGCTATTTGGCTCTGTGCAAAGTAGTGGATAGTACCCACTCCCGAAATAATCTCTCAAAATATTTCTACAAGTATAAACCATGGCCTTCAATGTGAAAAGACAAACCCATACCTGAAGACACAACACGATTCATTATGTCCAGGGCTTCATTGAATTTCTCCTTGATGAGTGGTTGGGATAATAGCATATCGCTAAACATAGTCTTCCAACCTAGGTACCACTTAGTGATTTCTTCATAGTTAGGACTGTTGCTCAGCCACGAACACAGCACCTAAGATAAATATATGTTTAAGTCAGTTAAGCATAAATGCAAATTACTGATAGCCAAGTTGAAACACTCCTCTTGTGTGAATACACTGTTGTAGTGCAGGTTAGTGTAGACTAACCTGCAACCACTTAGGAAAGAAGTTCTTATCCACAAGGGTCACAAGACTGGAAGGGGACAGCATGCCCTCCCAGTCCATCACCCAGTTGAATGGCTCCATCTGCTGCTGGTGAGGATTGATCACCAGCTCACCCAGACACAGGGCTGTGGAGAAAAGTGCACAGAAGAAGGAATCAGTACAGAAGGG
>JAODTR010023165.1:0-48489 GCA_025399935.1 Amblyopsis rosae
GAAGAAAACTGTGCTTTTCTTTCAAAAATTAGGAAATTTCTAAGTGACCCCAAACTTTTGAACGGTTGTGTGTGTATGTATATATATATATATATATATATATATATATATATGCTCAAACAAGCACAATATTAGTGTGTGGCATTTTTCTGATTGTAGTGGGGCATGGCTGACCTCTCATACATCATGAGAATGAAATAACCATGCACCATTCATCTGAAAATATCAAATGCATGTACAGTATGTATTTAATAGTGACTTGAATGTAATTCCATAGGCACATACTGCATCCAGTATATATTCAAATATGCACTATATTAAATGTTAAACCTCTCATAGCCTAATAATCTTGTGAAATACAAGTGTTAGGGCCTAGAATGAACTGTGTGCTACGTACAATGTAGTGACTTTGTACGAAATAAGATGTAACACATTAAGGTGGCAGGTGTATTATTTGATTGATTTCGTGTATAAAACAGCTGATGTTCGGGTGCAATCAGAAAGCTCAACACAGCTGAGGCATCCTTTGAAGAAACGCAACAATAATGCGGAAAACCATCTGGAAGGTAGGAGTTCCAGAGAGGAGGATAACCCCCATTGTCTGTGTGTGGCCCCAGCTGCCAGGTCCGAATCAACTGGATGCATCCAATGACTCGCTGGATCAAGGATCTGCTGGGTAGTGCCACATGGCGCATCACTAACACCCGTTAAATGCCTCCCTCCTCTGTGTCCACAGGGTGAAGTTGAAAGAGGGGGTGACTTTTTTGGGGGCCCGACCCAGCAACCCCGCCCAGTGGATGGTCAGCCAGGATGCCAGGAGCGAGGGCCACAGGGTGGTCACCTTGCGATGCCGCAGGAAAGAGCCAGGCTACGACCAGAGGTTAGCAGACATCTCCTTGACACATGCGGCGTCACTACTGCTGTCTCTGTAGCAGGAATGCAAGGTCTAAGCACACACTGCTGTTTAACGGCTATACCGGATGCAGGGGCTGACTGAAGTGGCTTTAGGCTTCAGTCAGCCACTAGGGTGGACAGTGTGACCTGTCAGGGAGAGGAAAGTGTTAATATTATATTTCAATTCTCTCTCTCTCTCTCTTACTTTCTGACGCTCTAAATTAGCATATTTATTTCCTTCACTACCATCGTGTTAAAGTTGTTTTGGCCATTTCCTATCTCTGTTCACGCCCATGAATTAATCTGGCAGATAGGGAAGTGATTGCCAGGCTAGGGAAAAGGTTGTCATGTTAATTAAGTGCAGCTTGAAGGCCTTTGTGCATTTTAATGGTTTTCCCTCCTCGGATCAGGAAGTAGTTTTAATGACTCTAACATCCTAGTGACAGGTGTAATTTTATGGATTAGAGATTTATTTGGAGTATGGGATCTTCTACTTATTCGCTGGTATCTTCTCATGTAACACATTTTAGAGCACTAAAAACACAGACTCCTTGGAGAGTTGGTCGATGATTGAGTGTGCAGTAGTTTATTAACATATAAACATGTAAATTAAATCTGTGTCCAGATATTTGTTTAGACATGTGCACATTAACCTATTCACAACATAGAGTAATGATGTCAGTGCAGAAACTGCATCTGGGATGTGATTGCAAGTGAAGGTCCTGTTAGATAACGTATTAACCAGATGTTTTTAACAACTTTCTTAGGAGCGTAAAATCTTGTGTTTGTGTTGGCAAATGCATTGAAATGCCTAAGAAAATTCAAAGTACATCGGTAGTTCTTCACATTTCTTTGACTATTCACCATTTAGAAGCCCGGCTAGAAATTAGTATAATTAAATGAAGTTTCAAAAGATACAGACACGGAGGACAGTGTATCTCCATGGCATGTCAGCAGTTCACTGAGGAGACAAGCCTAGGCTTATTTAATAAGTGGACTGAAATATAAAAGTGGTAACTACAGTATTATGAGGTTAATACATAGATTTTGAACTTTCTACAGTTCACAAAGTGCAATTTTGGCCTATACACAGGTATGATTTATATTTTTATTAGAGATCCGGGACTATGCCCCATGACATACGACAAAAACGCAGTATTGCTTTCTTATGGTTTTATTGCTTATGGTTTTATTGCTTATAGTTATTGCTTGCTTATAGTTATGTGAGATGATGAAGTAATGTTTAATAAACCGCAGTTAATTTGTGGGTGCGGTTAATAAATTGGTTTGTTTTTATAAACTACATAAATTCCGTGTTTAATACTGTACAGTATATGGTGCATCTAGAGAAGTAAGGAAAACCAGTTTGAAATGTCCTTCTTCTGAAGGGTCTTATGGGTGCAACCAAGTTTGTAGGCGAACGTCCAACATCGATAACCAATAAGAGCAATTCATGTTGAAAATGTGAGGCAGAAAAAGGCATGTCATATTGCAGTGTAATTTACCATGACATGTTGGGCCTAACAAATTAGATTATAAATGTTAACTAATGTTTTTTTTTTTGTTTATTTGTTATTTTGTGTGAAAGTCAAATCAATATTTGAATTAAGTTGCAACTACAAGAAAAAAGCATTAGGCAATAGCGTAATACAGTATACTGGTGTGTGGTATAGGTGTTTAAGTTAGTTTAGTTCAATTGGCCAATTTCAACCACACATGCCCTCTTGTTAAATAATGAGTTGCACTCTTTTTTTTTTCAGATACAATTCTAATTTATCAGTTTAATCAAGCATAACAACTGGTTTTGATTTGATTGGAAAAAACCAACAGCAACACAAAGAAGGTTCAGTGTGATGATAGTACTGTAGTCAGGGGCAGAACAATGTGCTGTCAAAACTAGTGTAAAAAATTATTAGTGTCTTGTTAAAAATAACGAGGTCTTCAAAAGTTACTGGCAACCCTAGAATATTAATATAAAGGGGGGAAACTACAGACATGTAGAGGCTAGTGCAAGGGTCACCAATTAGCGTACCCCAAGATTATTATCTGGAACGTAAAACATTTTCTCCTAAATAAAATATAAGCTTTGACGGAGCGATTCTTGAGACAGTTTGCTGGAGCTACTAAGTGGGTCCTTGGGTGCTGCATCTTGTCCAGTCAAATGTGTTCACATAACTTCGCACAATTTATGCATGCAAAGTGGCTGTTTACTGTGGG
Source organism: Amblyopsis rosae (assembly GCA_025399935.1). Taxonomy (NCBI): domain Eukaryota; kingdom Metazoa; phylum Chordata; class Actinopteri; order Percopsiformes; family Amblyopsidae; genus Amblyopsis; species Amblyopsis rosae. Next base: position 3,112 of record JAODTR010023165.1, read on the forward strand.
GGAGAGAGGCGAGCGTGGGACGTTAATCGTGGAAACAGAGTTTTAAGTGTGAAAACACGTTTAAGGCCTACTGTACGTCTAACATGCTCACAGCATTGTGCATTCTACGAAACAAGATATGTTACGGAAACACCCGTCAAAAACATGTCAAATAAGTATAGTGAAATCATTAAGGTGGAAAAGACACAGGCTTTCTATATTTGTCACCGACACGTGATGCCAATTTGAAGTGAGTTCGTACAAGGCTTCCCGAGCAGAGCTGTGGCACTGAACAAACCGCATCATAAAGGCCTAAAAGTGGAGCATTCATCTGCAGCAGGGAGCACAATACCTACAGCAGTGTAGGTATCATCTTCCATTGTTCTGTCGCACAAGTACAGCCCAGAGAAATCAGTGCTTATCGATCCAAGCAAGGGAGCCAGAGAGAACAGAGAGCATATTTATTTACGCATTTACGATGGACTGTTACTTAATCCTCTCCCCTTGCTCGTCCCTGGGCATTGTCAAAGTCACTCACTCTATGAATGCACAATGAATGTACACTATGCTTCTTTTCCATTTTCTTCCCCACTTTTTATGCCTGTATCCAGCTCCAGTAAGACTTTTGAATGGAGTGCCTTCAGCAGTGGATTAGACGCTGCCACCTCATCTGTTGAGCTGTCACCCTATTTCTCCGAATCACTCTAATGTTTGTGCTCTCTGCCCCACCTCTATTCTCAACCCCCCCGCCCCCCCCACACACACACACACACTCCTGCACCCGCCTGCTTTGTGGATAGGATATTGTGTTGGCTGAATTCTGTAGTTCAAATGACTGCATATCCATAAGCTTCTCTATTTATTCTTTTCAGCAGCAGGGTAAAACTTGATTACCCTAGCTGTTGCTGACATTCGTGACCTTGGATTATGCTGTGAGTGTGCACAGTGAGGAGAAATAGGCCAGAGTGGTTGTGGTTGTTTCCACTCTTGTTTTTCTTTAAAGGTACAGTCCAGATTGGACTGGAGCATCAGCATTTTTAGAACACCTTTCTAGAAAGTACAGTACTTGTAGACTATAGACGCATGTATCTTAATTGCCATCCATTCATGCTTTGCAATCATCCAACACACTGTGTTTGGATGAGAGCAAAATGTCTTGTGCTGACATGGCCAAGCATTTTTAAATTAGTATTTTTTGACACGAGGAATGCACCACGCTATGGTAATACATTATTTACATAAATTGTCTGCAGTACCCTGCACTACCACTGGATATTGTCTCATGCTCAGATTAATAACAGTAATGCTAAACCACTATAGGACCTATATGTATAAATACAATTAAATCATCCAAATATTATTTTATATAAATAAAACTATAATTACACTTTTTATAGTTTCCCTGGCTTGTATACTATATCCACTAGCCTATACATTTTTATCGGTAACACAAGTTGAAATATGAAGGCAATATATTACTCAACATTTACTGTGAATTATATATTTTGTTTGGCATCAGCGGACAGATGAGAAAAGTGTTGCTGGTTATAATTCAGGCACTGAATTCTACATCCCTGTGTATCGATGGCATACAGATCCCCTTTTCAAAGACATTTGGCTTTTCAGTGATCGTGAAAGAAAATGTCAAAGGAATTAGATAAAGGCTCAACCAAAAAGCACTAAACTTTGCAACCCTTGAAGGCGAGTCCATTTGAAACAACAGCAGCCCTGGTTCCTCAGCATGTCATAACCGGCTCTTTGGTGGGCCTGTCCTACAGGTGCCATGGCTAGGCCCGGGTAGTTCATTAAGACTGGCTGAGCCCAGATGGATCTATGTTGTGTGCTACCACTTCATTAATCCTCCACAGTGTGCCCAGCAGAGGGACAGCAAGCAGACCACTTATCGGAGCCCTTCCAGGGCTCAGCATGCAGCCGCTGGTTCTCTCTCTCTCTCTCTCTCTCAGACACACACACCCTTACATGTGCACTCACAAACACATGCATACACACACACACACATTGGGGTTGACACTGTGACTGAGTACAGTGTATAAGATGAGCAGGTAAGGGTGTGTGTGTGTGTGTCACACTTCCAACACTTCAGTTCAAACACACCCTTTGTGCCCTGCAGGTCTTTCACGGTATGAATAATCTGAATAATATATAAAGAAATTATGAAATCATCTTTTTTTCTTTCTTTCTCAAAACCACGTGACATGATGGCTTGCAATTCAACAACACAACGTAAACACACAACGAGGTGTTCCTGATACGCAGCACAGCAAGCTAACTTGACATTATTAATGATAACCCCTTAATAATGAATTAGCCCTCTTAATTATGGCCTTCTGTTACCACAATCAGTCTCACAGGCCAGCCTAGCTGGCTCTGTACTTGGCAACACAGGGCCGTCTACACCGCTCGGTTTGCATGCTCGTCTCTTGACATACAATCAATGCTGTGGCCAGACAGCCCTGACATAGCAAATATTCTTTCTCAGCTACTTTAATCAAGACGGAGTGAAGGGGGGGGGGACTCCTGGCTGTTATTAGATTCTATAAAGTAAGGATAATGAGAAAGAGGCATTCAAATAGGAGTTAATAGAATATAAATGTTGTCTCCTCTTATCGGGGCTAGAGCAGAGATGTGGCACATTCAGTGTTGCTCCAGGACAGACGTGATCACAGCAGACTGTTCAGATTACATCTGACTGGGCACGCCGCTCTGCTGTTCCATCGCCAGGGAAACAATATGGGGAGCTAATGCCCCGCTGCCGAGCGCGCTACTTTCCTTCACAATCGCCCGATCAAGCGGTCACCTCAATTACTGGGCCTGAGATCTGTTGATGGAGCGAAGTCATCAAAGGGGGTTAGCCTGACCGATGCACAGCGCAGAGCGCATTGGGCCGCATTGGTAGTTCAGGCTCGGCACAATCACGTCACGGTGTAGGCTTTAATCAGCCATCATTTGTGGGCTGCAGCATGTGGTATATACATACTGTACAGTAGGCTAGGCAGCTGTCTGGGCCAGATTGAGGTTTGCATATGGCAGAGAGCTCATGTGTTTGAGTTTTATAAAGGTTTATGAGTGAATATCCTGCTCTTAGAGGTTCATTCTCCAGGGGATTAGAATGTGGTTACTAGTATTGGGAGTATTATGCTAGCTAGAGTTTTCTTTTTTCACAAGCTTTATTATTATTATTTTATTGATTTATTTTGTTGATTTATAGGTTGTTATTATAGGTAAATTAAAGGGAAAATCCAACATTTTGTTGCCCCTATAGATTAAATAAACTGACTTTTTTTGTTTGAAGATTTAAACTGTGAATTGTAGGGAGGGTGGAGGATTGAGCTGTGTGTGAGTGAGACTGAATATACTTAATGCGAGGGAGGGTTTCGCATCACACATCTTTTTGACTTACGCCAAACAGTGTTGTTTCTGTTACGGCCACAAAGTAATCTCTGATTGTCTGACATATTTATTGTTGTAATCTTATATATATATATTTTTTTTTTCTTTTCTTTTTTCTGTCAGATCTTATCTTGTCATATAATCTTTCTTTAATACCTTAGCGTTGTAACTGATGCAATTTATATAATATATAGATTATAATTTATTTTATTTATTATTATTGTTATTTTAAATTGCATTTCATGTTACATTTCCAATCATGACTTTAATAACAGGCCTTAAAGTAGGACCCAGTAGATTTACAGTAAGGTTGATTGATTGCAGTCACTATATTCTGAGTTAATGTCTCTGTTCACAGTCTCTGTCCATGTGCAGGTGCTATCTAATGAGGAAAACACAGCCTCAGAGATTGGACAGCCACACTCGTCCCTCGGTGGAGGATCACAAGCTTTTGGTTTTGTTTTAAAAAAAACGCTGCAGTGCGAAACAAAGGAACAGGAATAAGCACAGCATGGCCACAGTAAATCTGCTTGGATTTATGCTCATACATTCTGTCTGTGAACAGATTTATGGCCACGTCCATTTAAAGGTGTGTTCTAGAAAGGAAAACAACGTTTGCTTTCTGTTAAACCTGTGGTTATAGCAACATGCTGGGTTAGTAGCGGATAACAAGGCAAGTGGGCTAAGATGTAAACACACATTTCTCTGGACATTCTGACATACGGTACACATGAGTTTGTCTTCTAATTGTTTTTATCCAGGAAGCGCTCATTGTGCACAATGTTCTGGCTTTCTTTCAGCCATCAGTTATTGTTGTGCGAGAACTACAGGGAAGCATGTGAACAGCATGCAAACAACTGCCACCTATTCATTCTACTTATACTAACTCCACAAAGAGCTTTCTGTCTCTTCTTTTCTAATGGAACAGGAGAATGAAACGCTGGCCAGCAATTGCTTCCAATTAACCTCAGCTCAGGGCAGCGTTGAAGATGATTGGCTTTTGCACTGTAGCCTATCTCATTGTAAGCGGCCTGGGCTGACACCTCATTCTCATTGTTTTCCAACCTGGGCAGTGAGACATATTGAAATAGGCTTAGCAAAAAATCCTTGAATAATTGTATTGGCAGATCACAATACAAGATATGGGGACAGTGGCATGTTCTCCTGCTGAGAGGACAGGCATGGAAGGCATTCAGCGTTTTGAAAGCACCAGGCATCAATGCTTTCAGTCAAAAGCTTGAGGAATCAATCGCCACTGAGAGAATATGGGTGGTCAATAAAAGGGATTGGTGAGACACCAAGTCACTCAAAGTCCCCATTTAAGGTTTCATGGGATGCTTTTAGGGGTCACAAAATTAGTTTTTTTTTTTGTCATTTTATGTCTTAAGTTTGTATGCTATGAAATGGTTAATGGTTGAGGTGGGGAGTTGTTGTCCTAAGTGGTGTGGTAATCGGTACTGTCATTGTACATGCAGTGCTGCTGACAGGCCTCCATATTGCAGCTAGGTAAAATGATTTCAGCTGACAAAATGCAGTAGCAGTGGGCAGTAATGCAATGGGAGCCGCTGAGCATCAGTTTCCATGGCGCTCTTCACTGTAGCTCAGGGGCCCCGCATTAATGTTCACACCTTCAGATGAGGTGCCACTCTTCATTACAGGTAATCTCTTCCCACAAATCTAGAGGATAGTTTATGCACACATACGCAAAACACTTTCCTCTCTCACATGCATGCACACAAAAACACAGTCATGTGCACAGAAACATCCAAACAGGAATCACGTATTTCCTGAGGTTTTGTGGAAGTACCAGTTATCTGATAAAGCATTCAGAAACATCTCTGAAGATCCCATTGACCATATGAATGTCATTGCATATACATGTAATGCTTCACTGCAGAGATGTGGAGTGTGCCTGCCGGCTCATTCATACACGCCAGCTTTCTCTTAATGGAGGCCGTGCGCATCTTTATGACTTGTTCGTGCTTTCCGAGATGCTCATATCAATGCGCGCGTCTTTTCCGTCCCGCATTCAGTCGCAATCCAAGCTATAGTCAGTAAGCAATGCAGGGTCTCTCCGTTGAATATGTAAATGTGTGCCATTAAAGCTCTCTTTCTTTAATTAGTCTTCAGATTTCATGACTGAGTGCTTCCAATTATGGATCAATGTCTCATTGCTGCACAAGGGCCCTTGGGTTTGTGCAGGCAGTTTTTTTTGTTACAAAACGCTTCATAATTTTACCGCTGCCAAGAAGCCTGCTTACATCACACTCGCTCACTGCTGATCAATAGGAAAATCTGCTGCTGTAGCGAAGCTGATATACAGGCATTATGTGCACGTCAATTTTTTTAGACTAGAGTATTTATCTTTATTTATATATTTTTTTTGTGTGTGTTTAGTTGTGTACAATTGGATGATGCAGGCCTGTCTGACAAGTGTAAAACCAGTGTTTGCTTGTGTGGCTTCCTTGATGCGGTGGGGGATCGGGTATAATGTGTAATTGCTCTGTTAATAATTTGGCACTAAGCTCATTACCTGCTGTGCTTCTGGTTAGATGCCACGCTTGTGTAGGAGAAAGGGTTGACTCAGGTGGCACTCGAGCAGCTGAAAGTGCCACTCCGGTGTTGGACATTACCATTTGTGTATGGCTGTGGCAAGTAATGCCAGTAATCGTGTCAGTGCTTGTCAGCGTTTGATGAGGTTACTAATGAGACTGGTCGTCTGGCTCTGTAGATGTTGTCAGTAGACTGCAACTGACGGTACGCCCATATGCTTTCAGTAAGCAGAAAGCATAATTTTGTCTGTATTATAAGTTTCAGTATCTGACTTATATTTGACGATATCTAACTAGGGGAGATGGAGTAGGCTATTTATATACCGTAGATATGTCAAGTCTGCCGTTGACAGTAGCTTGTGTGGCACTGCCAGCTGCTTTCACACTGGCATAGCAGCCACTGTCATCATTACAGGAAGGGTCTCTGTAGGGTTATGGTTAATTGTGTGTGCTCGTCAGTGTGTTTGTGCGTGCCGTGCTGTGCACGAGTGTGTGTGTGTGTGGGCATGCGTTGTTGTGACTCGGTGAGCATGCATGTGACAGAGTTTGTAAATGTACGTTTCAGTGGGCAGAGGGCAGGCCATTCTTTTGTCTTAAGGTCTTCTGTCATAATGATACGTTTCATTGAGGTCTTTTCATAGGTCCTATCATACGTTTCCTAAATTGCTGGCAAATACCTCAACTTATGTGGTCATTTACACACATGGCGGCATTGTTCTTGTTTGATGAGAAACATAAATAAGGTAAAGCTTGCAAATCACAAAAGCTTGTGTTACAACCTGACATAGAAGTAGTTAACGGCATGCTTGTCTCACTTGTATACTATGTGTGTATTTTTTTCAGCATTGTTGCTTCTTTGTCCAGGTCACCTTTGAAAACAGACATTGTGTCTCGATTGGTTTTCTCCTGGTGAAACAAAGAAATAGGCTAAATAAATAAAAACAACCTTTTGCATTTTACAAGTGGGACCAAATTCTAGATTGTGATAGAGTGCCATTGATCTGACGTCCCAGGCCCCTTCGGTCAATGGCCCGTGTGTGCGTTCGGCAGGTTTCCGTTGCCATGCCAACGCCGGCGGAGCTAGAAGGAGCCGATGCGGTTGGGCCTTTGAAGAGGACAGGCTCTCGCAGTGTCACAGCTGCAGGTGCAAAGGCAACCCAGGGAGTCACATGATGTCACTCTCAGATCACCGTCAGAGAAGACATCAGCTTATCTGTACAAATATCAGGCAGAGGTGCCCCCGGGGCTCAGTATCTGCTGCCCCCTAGTGTATGTACAAGTAAGCTGTCCGGCTACTGTTCCCCAGGCCATCCCTGTTGGATTACTTGTGATGCTCTGATGTGAAAAGATTAAGAATTGAGCAGGTTACTATGCCTGCGTTGCTTTATAGCCACACTATGAATAAGCCTGGTGTGTAGCAGAGCCAATAAGGGAAATATTCTCTGATGTAAAGAGGTTTCAGGTTGTTGTTGATGACAGAGACCATCATTAATGATCTTTTACCCTATAGAGCACATTTTGGCTGATGGACTCTGAGAATGTCTGGCTGTAAAAATGGATTTAAGCCTGATTAGACAAGTGTTGGCAAGTGGCATTGTATTAATTTCAAGATGAAATGTAAATACCGGATATCATTTCAAACTGGATATGGTGCCAAGTGCAAGGAATCGATTGAGTGTTACATGATTCACCATTCTTCCCCTGTTGTGGTCAGGTTCACTATGGTGCAAGTTACTGTCAGGTGTATTTGTTCTGCTCTCACTCTGGATTATGCTAGTGCTGTAAAATAAATTACAATTTCAGTTCGTTGTACTTTGTCTGTATTTTACCCATGAAGGAAACGAGAAAATAACATCTGCTCCTGAATAAAGACTGATGGACTTTATGCCTCTTCAAAAAAGCCAGAGCTTTCTACTGTGGAACTGTGGCTGGACTTTAAGTCATACAGTACAAATAGCTTTTGCATGTGTAAGCCTAGCATAAAATAAAGCAACTAATAAAAACCCCTCTTATATCCCTCCAGATACTTAGACATCTATATTTGGATTAAAGCATACAGTGCTGTGTTTCATATATCTCTCTGTCTCTGTGTATATATGCGCACTAGTTTAACGCTTGACAGCGCGCATGATGTGTGGCGGGAAACACACAGCACTAAGGCAGACAATGAAGTGACTGCGTGGGCACTTTTAGTATTTTAGACGATGACTGCCGCAGAACTGTTAGGCTAATAGGAAATTTGATCCCCTTCTTGTGTTTGATACACACAAGCCAGAAGCCTTTGGTTTGTACTCGCGGTTCATTATAATCGTATAATTAATAGTACTCACCCCTTTCTTTGTGTGCAGTGTTAGAAAATGGTAAAGAATAAATTATTAATGTAAAAGGAATCTTATGCATATTAAAAGTGGGTTTTAAGTTATTCGAAATCTAATTGGCAAATCTTTTTTATAATTTTTTTTCAGGGGAATATGATGACTGAAAATTAGATTTCAAGACTACCTTGCTATTTAATTCAACAGAATACTCAAATTTGATATAAAAGTGCACTCCTGCACACGCAGGTAAGGCTTTGTTATGAAAATATTGTGGAAAAAGGCAAGGAATGGAGCACACCTATACCAAAGCATGTAACCTTAATGGTTCCTTCTGTGATCTCATACAGCAAAAGCATAGTTATGAATCAGTTAAACTATACAATTATGTTTTGTTTATATTATTGTGAGCCATTTATATCTGTAATTCTGTATTGGCATCAGGATACATTCCAGTGTCACTTAAAGACAAGTGTCTCAATACTGTGTACTTGAGAGTACTGGTTTCTCATCCATTCCCATCCATGAAGACTTTTTTATACTGTATGTCAGGTCACCAATGGTCTGGACATGTTCAAAATTCAAGTAACTTTCTGAATTAATTTGGGCAATTCTTCTTGCCAAGCATCAGGTTTGTTTAATGTTTAATGCTAATTGTTTGGCAGAGAAAATATTCTGCCAGGGGATTTGCATCCATCACCTTTTACTCACCAAGGCAATGTCTCCTTAGACCCCACTTAGGTTTTTTTCTATTTGTCTTATTCTTGCTTTGGGAGGGTTTTGGCAGTTTAATTTAATGTTTGCTGGCACACTATAAATCACAGGTATTAGTTTACTGTCTCAGAGAAGATGAAAGCAACATGAGGAATGCTCTGTGTGATTGTATTACCAGACTTACATTGGGACATGCCACATGTTTACAACACACATATCTCACACACACACATACTGTACAGTACACACACATAGAATATTAGTGTCAGTATTGTAGTTTCAGATTTTGAGAAGAGCTACTCCAAATAGTATTACTTACTCTCAGGGGAGCCATATTTAAACAAATGGAAACCATTGTTCTTGTTTTTGCCATGGGTCTGCCATTGGTATGTTTTAAAGTGACAACACGCATTTCACTCCATGTCATTTTGACATAAAATGTATATATCAAGAAATGGAGAGAGCTTTTGTAGTTTTTCTCAGTCAGTGGGCTTTCTACTACATTATTTATTGGCTTCTCATTTTCTGACTTTTAATCAACAGCTACACTGTTGAATAAATACCTTGATTAATGTACCTATTAATATACTTTTATAGTTATAGCTACTGTCTCTATGCAGCTATGGACCACTGCAAAGAGCAAGAGTGATCCCACGCTAATGAAAATGTACACTTGTGAAACGCATTTGCATACAATGCTTGAATGTATGATAAAATATGTTTATTTCTAAATTAGCTGAAATCTGTAATTTTCTGTGGAATGTTGTTTTGTCCTCTGGCATTTTGACTGCCATCCCACATATCCCAATATCATCACAGTCCTCATGGATGAAACACAAATGACGAGTAGATCTGTGTTAAGCCCAGATGCACATTCGTTCAAGTGCTTCAATATCTGCAGCAGCTGTCGTTACATCTACCACTGGAGAGTCTGTGGGCCCTATTTTAACAATCTAAGTGCACGGTCTAAAGCACAAGGCGTGTCCAAATCCACTTTTGCTATAGTTTAAAGGTGAATAAAACAGTTGCTGTGATAGGCCCATGGTTCAAATGGGCTGTATTACTCTCTACATTATTCATGGGTGTGAACCAATCAGTGTCATCTCCCATTCCCTCTAAAATGCCAGGTGCGCTTGCACCATGGCGTATTTCTATTATACCGGCGGGTCAGTGAATTGAAAAGGTCCATTGGGTATAGGCCTCAGAGGGGGCCTCTTGCTTCTACCATTGTGTCATCATACGACACACCGCCACTCAGTCAGGATGGCCTTTGCGCTCGCTCGCGCTCTCTCTCTCTCTCTCTCTCTCCTTCCTTCTCTTCCCCATCCCTCTCTATCTCTCGCTCTCTGTAGAAATCTGTAAAATATTAATAAGTACCAGTATAAGTATCAATGTACTAACCATGCCTGCTTGAGAACCACAATTCACTTTATGCTCTTGGCGCAGGTTGTGGTATTTTCTGGACTACCAAAGCATCAGAATTACACTACTTGTATGTCTGTTTGTTCAATTATCAAGTGGTTATCGGATATAGTTGTTATATCAGTTTTATTTGCTTTACAGGCTTAGAACGACTTTCCCGACACTTCCCAATCAGTGTCCATTCTTTTGGGATGAATCATAGCTATAATGATTCTCTAACACAAGGCTTTCACCTCTGGGATGAGGGGCTGGTAAGAGTGACCTGGGAATTACTCACGTCTTTCTGTGGGGCTCACCTCAGGCTGCAAAATGAAATTCCCCCCACAGCTTAGTGAAATTTCAGATGGGCTTTAGCTATTACTTCTGCAGCCCGGGCCACTTCTGTTTCCTCTTCTGTCGCCTTTCCTCTGACTGAAAGGCAATTCCAGTTGGAATTTATTCTGTCTTCTATGATGTATTATTGTTGCTGACCAAATCACAGCCACACAGGATGAACAGGAGCTCCTTTGCATCCAATCTTATAGTTTCACATCATATACTATCTCTAAATGAGATAGACAGTAAAGCACTTACTATATATATATGCCATGTGTGTATACATATAAACATATACAGTAACATACCTGTTTACCAATAGCTTTTTAATATACTTTTATTTAAATACAAATATTAATACTATTATACTAGCAACAGGTTGTATAGAATTGAAGACCATGGCATTTTTTGCGATATGATGCTCTTATATAAGACTACGTAGATTCTTAATTTTTTTTTACTTTCTATGTAGTTTACTTGACAGAATAATGTATCTTGAAAGTACTCACACTGACATTCAGCACATAATTACCATTCTTCACATTCATTTTTTATAACATGTCCGCTGTTGGAATGTGTTATGTTAGTTTGAAGACTACAATTGTTGTTACATCTAAAACAGTATTACATTTTGGAATAAAAATTAAGATAGTAATAATATAGAGAATATTGATCAGCTTTGCAATGCTATTTTTAAGTGACATGTAGAACATTATTATGATGATGATTAGCATGATTAGCAACAGCTTGGCTTGGTTTCTGATTCAATACAGTCTAAGTTTTGAGTAATGGCTCACAACTCAGCAAGTGTATTTGTGTGTGTGTGTATGTGTGCATGTCACAGCTGTAGGTATGTGTTATTCTAGCCTGTGTCTGCATACTTCCGGGTTGCATGCATACAGGCATGTATGTGTGCCTACAGTATACAATACAGGTTTCTATGTATGTGTGTGTGATACCTTCATTCTTGTGTGATTGCCTGCCTGCGTGTGTATGTGTGTCTAGCTGTTCCAGGCGGGGGAGCATGTGAACAGAGTTTGAGGGCGCTGTTTTCAGGCATCAATGAAGCCACAAATTTGATTTTTTTTTCCCCCATTTTTCTTTTTGCATTTTACATGTGAGGTAACAACCCTCACTCACCCCCTCCCACTAACCCCCATCTCCATCTCCCATTTGTCTGTCTCACAAAACACACACGTAAAGATGTGTGTTCAGGGAACAGTACGAATAGAATTTCAGACGTTTTGCCAGACAAATCCCAGCACTGTTCTAACGTTATCACCCAAGTGCTTGATCTACAAGCTAGAGAAATGAAGATATTGGTCTGAAAATGTCAGCCGAGCTAGTGATCCATTTTGTGCTCTCTCTCTCTCTCTCTCTCACTCTCACTGCCTTGCTCCTCTCTTTCTCTGATCTTCCTCTCCCATCCTCACACTTTCCGGAGCCCATTGGACACAGAAGTTGTCATCGGGCCTATCACGTCAAAGGAGGGATATTAAATGAGCGTGTCAGAGTGACACATTGGCTGTGATAATGGAACAATAGAGACAGTTTAAATTATGGCCCCTGCTAGAAATGAATTGCCACCGGTAAGTCCGCCTACCAACTGTTTATTAATTTTGACATTTGAATATGTCTTCCTTTAACTTGCTCAGACCTAAATTAAATAGTTCTGCCCTGGTTCTATTCAAACAAGATATTTATAGCTGAACTCAGTCGTGGCTTACTGTATAGCGGGGCAGAGGCTAAACAGCAAAGGGTTTAATTTGAGGTAAAGACAATAATCACGATTTGTTTGTTTGGAATTAATTTGTTATATTAGCCCTGTCCCTCAGGCTCAGATAAAAACGGACCATTGTTGTTTTTGAAACTGACCATAGGCCATTCCAGTACTGTAATATTTAACAATGACACTTATTTGATTTCCCTACATGCATACGTTTGATCAAGTGACATTTATGTATATTACTAAAATGATGGGTCTACTGTATCTCTTGTCCTTGCTACTGTACACCAATGCCATTCAAGTCACACTTTGAGGTAAGGTGTCAGAGGAAGTTGTGTTTTGGTTGCTTTATAAGATGAGGCTGACATTAGTTATGGTAAAAGGACTGCATTTATATAGCGCTTTACATTATTTGCCTCACATTCACGAATTCACACACCGATGGCGATGTCAGCCTTGCAAGGAGACATCTGACCACCGGGAGCAGTTAGGGATAGTATCTTGCTCAAGGACACCTCGACACTTCAAACCAGCGAGTTCTTGATCACCTATCGCCCCGCTCTACCACTGCGCCACTTGGTGGCGTCATCATTGATTGTAAACCAGGGGCCTTTAATGCCATTTATATACTGCCATTGCTCTTATTGTTGACCCACTGGTTCGTATGGTATTAACTCAAAAATGGTTAGTAGAATCCCCTCGTCTGCCTGATATCCACTGAGACTCAGTCATCAAGAGTCTCAGACAGCACCTTGTCACCTTGCCCATCTCTTTTCTAGTCCGAGAGCCAGATAACTTTATGGCCCTTTATCCAATGAGCTGTCGTCTATTGCCTCTGGCCTGGCCTTACAATCTGTTTACAGATACTTATCAGTCTGGGACCAGCTGTGTGGAACGCATCCACAGGCTTTTGCTCGCTAATTGAATTAACATGCTGGAATTGAGAGCGAAATGACCAGTCTTTTCCCAGCGAGGCATGCGATTAAACAGACTGCAGGGCAGAAATGGGGAAGGCTTGCGAGTGGACACGTTGTCGCCTACTGTATGAGACGGCCTCGGCTTAACGTGGACATGACAGTTTATCATTTTATGGTGGTGAAATGGCAGTGTGCATTTACACAATATCCTTGTTTTCCCACTTTTCAACCATAAGCAACTTTTATTTTATTTTTTGTTTACTCTTCTTGACCACATTCATGAGCTCGCATTGTCTTGCCTTCCCTCGGATTTAAGTTTGCAGTGTTGCATTTCAAGGGGTTGGATGTGTAATTTTGAAGAGTGTCTAAGTATAGCGCCAAAGTTTTTACTGTATGAAGTTATGTCACCTCAATATATTATTGGCAAATTAATTAGAGGAAATCAAAAAGTCATAAAAACCTTTTGTATTTATAGCCACTATAAAAATCTGCATAAAGAAGGAAGGCTATTTAAAGGCATAGTCAGATATTGCCAGCTAATACACTTGTCAAATTCACCAAAGATCTCACAGGGCGAGGCGACAAGTGATCCAAAAATCGCTGTTATGAACCCCGCTAACTCCTCAAGGGTCTAGGCGTCCAACTGTTCCCAGTGGTTAGGTTGCACCTTGCACGGCAGCAATCAACATCGGTGTACGAATGTGTGTGTAAATGGGTGAATGTGAGGCAATACTGTACAATGCTTTTAGTGGCTGGAAGATTGGAAAAGCACTATATAAATGCAGTCCATTTGCCATCTCCTTGCATTTCGCTGTCTTAATGTTCTCTGTGCGTGTTGAAAATATAATCTGATACTGCTACACAGTCCTAGCTCTGTAAATGGGAACATTAACAAAGTGGCAAACACTGCTCACATCAACAAAGCCATAGTATAATGCTTTGCGTCACAATGTGTCTTGATGTGTGGAGCCGGGGAAGGATATTGTTTTGAGTGAGCTCAAATTTAGCAAGCGGTCTCGAGAATGACTAACCCTGCCTTTAAATGTCGATAATAACACTGTACCTGTATCCATATGGCTTACACGCATGTGTGCATATAAGCCAAACTTTTGTTTGTGTATTAACGTGTACTGTCTGACATGTTACCTGCCAGTCAATCTCCCACAGTGTGTGTGATGTATGCTAGAGGAAGATGCCTGTGATGCAGGCCTGCCTATATGCTTTTAACCAGGCCGTCTCTGATGAGGGCTGACACCCGCCTAGCGTGGCCAATTCAAAGGCGTTTTTTTTTTATTTTCTTCTGGTCATTCCGGGCACTGTCAGTCATCTATGTAAGCGCACCGTGAACCTTGTGGTCTTGCTGGCCTTCAAACACTTTAAAGCGTCACGTAACATTGTTATGTAAGCTCGTGCTCGATATGCCTTCGAGCTGTGCGTATCTGTCCTCTCTGCGATTGCCCGTTATAAAATGTGACACTGTTATTTGGTTGTCATTGTTAATATATAGTTCAGTGGTTGTCATCTTAATTATTTACGCACCTCAGCGCAAAAATTAGGTTGTTGTGCCTGTAGCACATCAAATATTCAATTCTCTCAGACAAGAACAGATATGACTGCATTGATGTTATTGCAAAAAATGAAACTGTTCATACCTAAGTTTACATGTACATAATCACAGGTCATTACCCAAATTTACTTAAAACTTATATTTAATGTGTTATCGTTAAAGTCTACAACAATGCGCAAAACAATGAAATATTGTTTCTCTTTTCAAACAGAAAAGACAAGTACAATGCACCATTGGATTAAGCACATATAAAAGCATTGACAGCAATAATGCCATGTAGTATTCTCCAATGCAAGTCATCTACACGTTTGGTCAACTATGGTTTATACAGCGCTCTCCAAGCTGGCTTAAGATCAGAGTTTTTAAATATCTTCACCCTGGCAGGAGTTTTGCTAAACATTTGGTTTTAGTGATCGGATGCACTGTTTACCTGTTGTGGCAGACCGCCTTCGCTGTGCAGGGTGAGGATGTGAAAGTACAGGCTGGCACATGTGGTTTAGCTTGTAAAGTGATTTAATTAATACAAATAGTATCGTTGGTGAGTGGGTGGCTCTGGTTGCTTGGTCCCCCGGGTATATCTTCTCCCTTGGTCCTGGTGGGAAAGAGAGAGGGTCTGTTAATGACACAAAGTCCTTTAATCTTCAATCCTTTCGCTCTTTATCTTTGTTTTCTCTGTCACTCTTCCTTAGTTTCCTCTCTGTGTTTTTTTTTTTCCCTTTCTCCTTTTGGCTCCTCTCTTTATACTATCCTCGTTTACCTCATTGGCTGCAGCTGAGTGCATCTCCAAACCTGGAGCAGTTGTGAGGGGAAATACCGGCCCTGGTACACTGCCCCTAGTGGCGTGGAGGCCGCCTGTTTGGTTGGGGCTCCACACTGTGGATAAAAGGCCAAATCACACAATCACACAATCTCACTCCCTCTCCAACATTTGGAGAGGGAGAGAGAAGTTTTTGAGTTGTTACACACCTTTTTTTCTACATCAAACAGTTACAAAGATGGTCTATTACCAATGGTTAAAAAAAACATGGTTCTATTCTAGACAAACTTGTCTCCAAAAAAATGTTCTCCCCCTGTACATAAGCACAGCACTCCTGCATAAGACCAGATATTCATAAAGGTGGCTAGATCTCCCATTGAACTATAGTATTTAAAATCTACCTTTACTCTAGCTTTTACAATTTGAATGAATAAAAACAAACCTCAGCATTTATATTAAGGTCAAGTTTTCTTTTTCTGCTCACATACTGTAGATTGCCATTTTAGCCTGAGAGAAAGATGGAGAGAGAGAGATATTGTGCATATTTGTGTCCGTGTGAATGCATTTCAAATATACTGTACCTGATGAATTATAGAGTTTGCACCCGCATAGATCTTTATTTATGTGAAATACTGCATTTAATATAAATAAGTTATTGTTCATCATTTCCCATTATAAGTCAATGTGTGTAATTTTGACACATACAGTATCTTGCAAAACCTGAAAGTTTTTGGGTCAGGTATCCTAAGGTTAAAAGAATAGTTGCATATCTTTCATGTCTCTCTCTCTCTCTCTCTCTCTCCCCCTCTGACTCTCTCTGTCTCTGCATCTGTCTCTGTGTCTGGTCAGTTTCAGATCCGAAAGTTCTGTTTGATAGATATGAGCCACAGAGATCATACATGAAATGTATTGGCTTTGATCCCTGCAATTTGACACGCGAGACATGGTTAACAGATCCTGTGCCATTTCCCATCCCCTCCTGTGCGCCTGCAAAAGCGACCTTTCCTGCCACCCGGCTATATTTAAACGCCCCGACACTAGAGAATTATGGTGCCATGGGAAATTTTATTATCAACCCTCTCCATTTGTCTGACTTAATTCAGGCCTGCCGTAGATCCTGCGGTTGTCTGCTGTATATTTACACTACGCTCCCGCAAACAAGGGCATTGGTGACAAAAGCCTGGCTGCCCGTGCCCTAGCGGGGGTGACACCTGGTGAGGAATGCCCCGAAACCTTCGTAAAAGGCATCCAGTAGCTTCTACTGTAGCTCACTGGGAATGATACTGTAAAAAGGAATAATTATTGCTTGACCAGGAAGTCAAACACAAAGGAAGTGACATTTAAAAAAAATACACAGTGAGTAAATGTCCTACTTATTAGTCACAGAAACAGTCATCATCAGTCTTTTATTATTTTTGGTCAGTGGAAGAGAGTAAAAAAAGGCGTGCACACACACACACACACACACACATAAAACAGGACAACATGTACCCACAGTGACTTAAAGGTATAGTCAGCTATCTCAAGCTAATTGTAAGCTAATACACTTCAACAAATATCTTCTCGCATTTCACTATCTTACCGTTCTCTGTGCGTGGTGAAAAAAAAGAATAATATGGTACTTCTACATAGGCCTGACTCAAAAAATATTCAAAGTGGCAAACACCGCTCACAACAACAAAGCTGTATAGTACTACGCTTTGCTTCACAATGCGTTTCAATGTATGGGGTGGCGTTGTCTCACCAGGGTTAGCGTTGTGGCGAACAGCTAACCCTGCCTTTAAGCAGTGATTCCCTCTTTATGTCCCTCCTTTGCTGTCCCAGTATCTAAATGAGACCATGTCTATGTGGCAGGCATGAAGTGGGTGTGCAGCGGGTGCTGCAGGTGGATATGAAAATGGAGAACTTCCCGGAGCCGCTGGGCAGCCGTTGGATGGCGTGGCAGGTGGAGTACCCAGTCAGCCGCGCCACTACGCAGGAGGTGGAGACCGAGATCCAGCTTGCTCAAGAGGACCTAGCAGGAATCGTGCCTCTGGCCATGGTGAGTGGAGTGAGTTCCCTCTGAGTCTTAGAGGGTGAAAGAGTCTACCACTGTACATAATTAACAACGAATCCCACTGTTTTGCCTTTGACTCTGTGACGTGAGTTGTTTCACGTCTGAAATATTGTTTTATCACAACATTATAATCTACAACATTGCATACATTTAGAAACGAATGATCCTGGCCACACCTGCAGCTCATCAGTGACTAGAGTAGCTACAAAGAGCTACATTAAGCCTGTAGACTGGTGTCTGTGTGTGTGTGCGCGTGTGTGCCTGCATGCAGCACAGCCAGATGTGTCTCCCAGAAGACCTTAGGTGAGGTCTCGAGGCTGGAGCAGGCCTCAGGCAGGCCTGGAGCTGTGTGTCCCTCAGCGAAGCAGTGGCACTCTTGTGCAGATTAACTGAAGCTCCCCTATACAGTTATACCAAGAGACACTTCATCTGCTTTGTTTTGTGATCCCGCCGCAGTGACTCTGATTTAGATCAAAATGGTTCCAGTGGAAACGGCGCAACATAAATCGCCTTTGACTGAAAACAATGATATATAGCCACGTTGCGGCTGATTACTCAGACAAAGAGTGGGTTTTATGTCTGTGTTTGTGAACCGCATGCGTGTAGAGACCCTGGCTGTTGTGTAGATGCTTACTCTCTGGCTAAGTGTCGCCTATAGCGATGCATGTGATAGATCCTCGTGGGTGGCTCCAGCAGGATTGAGAGGAATGCTGCACACATCTTCACCCACTTATCCATTCCCAGGATAATTGAAGCCACTGTTTCCTACTGCAGTATTGTTCCAGTTCCTTTCCTCACATCCTGTCGATGTCATTGATATATGAACAGCCCTGCGTGCCGTACACCAGGAATATACAGCTCTCCCCTACGCCTTTCGTAGAAAAGAAACCGGCAAGATGAGTTGCCCGATTACTTCACATGGTCTCCACGCTGAGCTGGGGATAGAAAAGGGATCGACCGGAAACCCAGTGCTGGTTTTGTGCTCGATTGAATTTGTATTGCGACTTGTTGGGTCGCTCTTTGAATAAGCCTCGATTGAAGGCGGTTTAATTTGGCTGGTACTGCCTGATAAGCTATTGTTCTGCCACGCTGTATCAAGGCCAGACGGCACTAATCAATCTGTTTATAGTGTCTTTTCACTAGAATCATTATGCATATTTAAAATGGAAGAGGGATTTACGGTATGCAATAAATCACAAGAGTTTTTTTCCAATAGAGACTAAAATCCATCTTAATTCACCTGCCATTAAAATCTTTTGTCTCTAAATGATTTATCAAAGTTTAACAAAGTCATTCATGTAGATTGCTTACAGGAGATGAAGATGGATGTTTTCTTTAACGTTCACTAAAACAGGTAATGCACTGTGTACAATATGTCCTTGCAAGCGTGCACACGTAAGGCGTAATGTTTTTACCATCATGACTTGCATTCCCTTGCGTCATATTGAAGGTGAGCATTCATATAGTCCAGTCCAAAGGGTAATATAACGATTTTCTAACTTAACAAATCATTACCTTAGACAGACAGCATCATTTCCCTGCTAGAGTAGTCTATTCTATTAATGTGGGGTAAGTAAAGGTAAGGGAGTATTGTACATTTCTCTTTAATGCCCAAAGTGAAATTCTGGTGTTGCAGGAGCATAAATCAACAAAGTGTGGTGCAGACAATATAGATGAGGTAATTGAATTATAAGGTACTGTGTATAAAATACATGCTGATACAAAATAAGGTATTACTACAATATACTGTATGACCTTTTGTAGAAGAAGACCTTCATATGATGCATGCAGGATATTCATAATGTGCCACATTGGATACCAAGACCTTTGTTTTGAGTTGCATGCACTGGAGACTGGGGTGAGACGGGTGAGTCTTTAGCGACATACATTTTGCGCTTCCTTGTCTGGACATAAAATCAACATCACAGACTAAGTGAGCCACGCCGTGCCTTAGGCCATCCTACAGCGTGACTACTTAACACATTCAACAAACAAACAAATACATTCAGACCTCATTTAATACACTTTCTTTGTTTAGACTGTTTTTGTAACTCTCTCTCATGTGCACAGTCACACACAGTTGCATGTTTACAGACACACAAGCTCTCACACACATGCAGGCATGCGCAGCTTTTTGCAATCTGCATGCGCCAATATGTGAGAGGCACACAAGCGAGAAAGAGGAAGGCTGAATTAGATTACTTGAGTTCACTGTGGCATGAAAAGCCCACAGATAAGTTCCTCTCCCACCCCTCCCCCTCCACTAGCTGACAGAAAAGAGGTAAGGTAATATAAGCTTCATTCTCTCATGGTTTCCCTTGGCCGAGAGGGAGAACTCCAGGCGGAGGGGAAGTGGGAATGTTCAAGACCGTGTGAGATGTTTGGCTTTAGGCAATAAAACACGAAAGTGTGTCGCAGTGAATAACATCCTCTGTTATTTTGCACTATACAGTTTGACAAAGTAAATAAAAGAAAGCCTGAAATGTTTAAAAATAGACGTTTATGCGGGAGGATTATTATATTATGTTTTTTTCTCTTTTCTCCAGTTTAGTCCAAACGCTGTGACGTCGATTTCAGTCAACACTGACACTGAGTTAGCCGACGTACACAAATTTTGATTCCGAATTATCGTTTTCCGGTTTTGTTAAAATTTTTATATTTATGATATGTTGACAAACCTTGTAAACCTGACGACATTTGAAAATGTTGGGATTTGGGAATGAAAAGTCTGGAACCAGGATAATTTAAAATGTTACGTACCAAATGTCTCTAGTTCTTGTCTTCTTCTGCCCACTTTTCTGCTTTTCTTTTCCTCAAGACTATATCAGTTGGCAGCAATGACGCAGGATAGTGTCCATTGCTGTTACAGTACATAAGTCCTGCTGTGACGGAGTCCCATTGCTGTCAAAACCAAGATGTTATGCGATGAGATAGCAAGGATGTGTTTCAACCAAACAGATGTGTATGTGGTTAAAACGAATAGTTATATGAATATACGATATAACGATATGAAAACCTTAAACTGTTGTATACTGTGATATGAAATAGAACTTAATCTGTTGTATACTGTGAGAAGAAATCAAACTGTATCTGTTGTATACTGTAATTCTCAATAAGGTTGTCTGTGATGGTCTGTGAAGTTGGATGTGACATAAATGTGAGCTGCACAGATAGTAGGTAGTTCGACATGTCATATATTGAACAGTGATCTCTTGAATAGACGACAGTGGAACAAGCAGAAGCAAATTGTGTTATCTTTTTAATCAAGCAGAGAGGGGAGACCAGAGTGAATGTTGAAGGCATCTGTTGACACTACAGTTTCGTGGCTATGCTCTAAGAAGAGGCTTTCATCTGTAATTTGCCCTAATTAGTCTGATAAGCTAGAAGGTCTTTTGTCATAATAGAGCCACTGCAGTAATTGTGGTTAGGCCAAAAATAATCTCTTAAACTGAAGGAAGATCCATAAGTGACCGTGTCCCTAAAGGTTATAACGTAATAAAGCTAATGACTATTAGTAATGAGAAGTTTATTTAGTGCCTTCATCACATTTATGGCTTATTAGCTCAATGGCTTTGCAAAGCCTTACTCATATAATTTATGCCGTGTTTTAAGTGTGGCACTCGCTGGATTGAATATTCCCCAAAAAAAGAAAAGAGTATGCTGTTTCCCGTGATGGCTCTGCCATGGGTGACACCTCCCAAGGCGTCAGCGATGGTGTTGCTTGAAAGATGAGCTCTCTCTATTTTTTTTTTCCTCTCCTCCCTTTTAAAGAGTGCTCCTCCCGCATGTCATAACAGAAAATACCCGCGCTGGCGGCGCGGCTCACCGCTTTGTCACCCGTTCCTGGTGGTTCTGCCAATGCAGCGATTATTTCAAAAGCGGAGACATGAAAAAAGGGTATTGAAAAGTTTTATTGGGTTTTAGTGGTTTGGGGACATCTGACGACTCCCGTTCTGATGCTTGGCTGTCCCACGCACCTTGCTTTCACTTCTCCTGCATTATTTGCACCTCCTCCTCCCACCCCTTCTTCGTCTCTCTTCACTTACGACAGACAAGCACACGTTAATGTGTTGTAGAGGATTTGATCCCTCTCTGTAAATACACAACCTGCCTCCATCGTAATGTCACCCCCTGGCTCCTCCTATTGGTGTGTGTTTGTGTGTGTGTGTGTGTGTGTGTGTGTGTGTGAGTGATGTGTAGGTCATGTGGAGAGAGGTCTTAAAAGCGGTAATTGGCGTGTGAACACATTTCCCCATGATCGGCGGGAGGCCGGCTCCATTATGTTTTTACCACGCACACCGACTGGGTCTGGGCTGCACCCTCATCATCATTACCCATGATGCACCGGTGCGCTGATGGAGATGAAAAGAGGGGAGGACAAGGGCATACATCATATCTGGACTCATCCGTCTTTCTGACCCGGGCCGCGGTACCAAACTGTGCTCACTCACGCCGGCATCCAGGGGGCAATGGAGATGAGGAGAAATGAAAGCGGCCGTTTGTATTCACGCGCAGCCATGAGGCGTCATTAAACAATGCATCATCACCCCCGGCCTTCTCTGGCTACTTTGTCTCTCGCATGCTAAAGTCATCTATCAACATCTTCCATTGAATGTTTCATTTTACCACTTTCTATTTCATTCCTCGTGTCGGAACACGCATCCTCTCTGCAAGGCAAGTGAATGTCTGGGATGAGGAGGGGGGAAGAGAGTGATTTGTCAAAAGTGTAGCTGGATGAAGAGGCATAGTGTTTATACCCGGTTGAGTTCTGCTTGGAAACTCTTTAACAAATCGTGTTTTGTAGTACTGCTTTTAGTCAGATTATTCTATTTTCACCACTGCCCGGCCTTTCTAGTTCCTTTTCATTGTGAGGAAAGTTTTGTCGCCCCTCCTAGCATGAGTCAGTGTTTCATAGCTGGAGCTTGATGGATGATTTTGACTTTTGACTGAGCAATTCATTAGCTCATAGCTGGGAAGCTGATGATGATGTCCTTGTGCTAATTGACCCCACTTTAGTACAAACCTGTGCTACAACACATGTTAAAATAATCACTGCTAAACCTTATGGCAGGTTGCCTACTTGTCTAGAACGTGAGCTAGTTTCCTCCACATTGTGTGCTTTAGTGTTTTCCGCCCTCTACAAATCCCATGCCATTATGGGGCGCTACTAAATATTCCTAAGGATTCCCACTTTTCGTTGAATGTGCGGGTATACAAGGGAAGTGAAGGGGTGAGCTACATTTGCATGAAACTGCTGGCAATTGGGAGTTATTTTCAAAAGTGGATGTACGCTCTTAGTGTCACTTGGAGAAGAAACTGACTTTGTATTTGACAATCCCTGCATAATTGATAAGATAAAAGAGAGCAGGGCGGCTTGGTACTGTACCTTTTAAAACCTTTTTTATGTGGACTATGGCGTATACATGTGTGGTGAGAGCTCTCTCAGCATCAAATGAATAATGTGTATTAAAGTATTATATAGAGATGTCAGTAAACAATATGTTATCATTATCTACAGCTGAAAGGATTATTTATTTGACATATATACAATGAAGGTGGCTAAGCAGACACATGATAAATCCTTTAAACTCAGATTAATGTCTGTGCTTCAGCACTCTTCTGACACTCACTTCAACCTAAGTCTAGAACCACAATATAGCCTTGCTGGTATAAAGGAATCCCAGCAGAAGATGCCCTGTTATAAAACCGTCACTTTCCAAAAACGTGTATCAGGTTGAATTGTAAGGCAGGTGAGCGATTAAATCCCACATAGGCACGGCCAGCACACCACTCTCATCTCCTCTCTCCCCATTATTGGTGGCATCCGACTTCACATTTTGGCCAGGCCGTGTTTGTTCTGCAGTCGTCCTCACCCAGCGGGCCCTGAGAGGGCCGTGCGTACCTTTTACCGGTAATGGACTCTGCCGTTAAGCTGACCTGTGCGCCTGCCTGGCTGGCCAGAGAGAGAGGTCGGTGTCTGGGGGGCAACTGAGCCAGGCTAAGCTGCTGGTATGGATCTCCATCAGAGCTGAGTGAGGAGATCAGTCAGGGCGATCAGGGGGTCACGGCCTCCGGGGCGTCATTGGCTGCTGGTGAAGAACTCTCCATCGACCGGCGGCGCGTGATAGATGCTGGAACGGAGCAGGCTGGGCTGAGTCTCCGCCTGCTGGCTCCCAAGCCTCTGTGCTCAGTGCGGGGGGAGGGGGGGTATCCGCAGGGCATCTGCTGTGCCAGCTCCACGCAAGCCCCTGGCATCAGACAACACCCCCTCAGCCAGGAGGAGATGCATGAGGCACCCTGCACCCCCCCCCCCCCCCCCCCTTCCCCAAAAGGGGTCTCCTACCTGTCCCGAGGCGAACAGAGCGATGGCTGCGTATCACCCATATCACCCACGATGCTCACTGTCATTGATATGCACTAGGGACATCCTGACCCGTACATCTAGATGTATTGCAGGTGCGGTATTCATGAGTGTTGCGGGGGCTTTGTCCTATAAAGTTAAAATATAGTGATTTCAGGAGCGGACATGTTTTATTCAGGAGCTCTTTACCCAGGATGAGACACACATCTATGGCCACTGGGCTCCAGGGGGTGCCTTACTGCACCCCGGTTCTCTGCGCTCGCCACTTATACTTTCTTTAAACTATTTCCCGAAAGTGCTAGGAGCACATAGGCTAGTTAGTCTCAGTGCCTTTACTATAATGTGCGCACATGTTTGCTTACTGTTGCCGCACTAAGGATGAGTTACTGCTGTCCAGATTTTTGCCGTTTATAAACCCTGTTTATGGGCTGTCATGAAAAGCGTCTGCCTCTATAATTCAAACAGGCTACTCCAGGACAGGAAACTATCTTATCTTGTAAATAAGTTAGCAAATAGTGGGCAATTCACAAAGCAAGTTATAATTGGGGGTGAATTATTCCCGTCAGCGGTGTGTCCTTGTGACACATTGGCACAATCGGGGTGTCCCATAAATCATGGTGACTCATAAATAATTTACATCTGAACGATATAGGGAATGTGACTAAAACATCAATAGTGTCCCTGAACTGTCTCGTGAGCTCCCTGTCCTCACCCATCACACCGTGACAGTAGAGTTATAGTGCAAGACAGAGGGAGTTCTCAGTAGCATAACGGCTATACGCTTATTTTCAGGTACGTCCGGGAAACATATCACCGTAAATCCCCTCACCAAGCTGTCAGCTGATGGTATACAGTAGGCTGCCACAATGTTACATCTAGTGTGTGCCTGTTAATGTACCGCCTTTGCTCTATTATCATTATATGAGGCTTTAAAACCCTCAAACCCTTCACTATGGGTGATAGGTGCACCTATCACCGGCTCTGTACATGTCTGCAAATGAGGACTCTACTGTACCTGTTACCTGTCAAATTAGGCCCTCTGGCCCACTGCTAATTCCCTGGTAGTGAGCCCTGCCACAGGACAGACAGCGCTATCACTCATCACCTCGCCCTTTCTATGCACGGCGACTGCTGTAATTGCTGCTGACCACCAGGTGGCTCTCCTCCCAGGTCAGCCTGGGCAGACTATAATGAGAAGATCACGTCTCTCCAAGCAACTTGTTCTTCAGACTGGAGGACTGTGAATGGTGGGAGAAAATAACAGTTTGAGGTGTTTTGGGAAGTGCTGAGGAGGGATGAGTGTTTTCTTTGTAGCGAGGGCTAAACTGCCCCCTACCCCACGCCCATTAGTTTGAGAGAGGGAATGAATGAAAGAAAGGCGAAGAGGGGACAGGAGAAGTGCTGGCTTATGCCTAGGTGGTGGAAGAATGGAAGGGGAGAAGAGAGGCCCTCATTAAAAGACAGCGTTGGCTTCACACCCATTTGGCCACTTCAATGTGCTGTCATGCGGTGATGTATCGCTCTGCATGGCGTGACCGAGGCCTCTTTTCCCACTCTCCTGTGCGTTTCCCACTTCCAGCCAATTAAAAAAAGCTCACCGGACTAGATGGAGGAAACGGTACTTTTAGTCGGCTCCTACACAATGTGACGAGAGGGGCTGATGAAAGAACATGTCTCTGTTAGAGAGCGTAATAGCTCCAAGATGCGGTTTGAGCGGCATTTTATGTCTGCGAGATGTTATTCATCATCTACCACTCCCATTACATTTAATCAGATTAATGCATCACCGTGGGCTGAGGACTGGACTACAGTATGTTATATTTAAGGTTAGCTTAGTTTGGTTTATTGTTTTGTTTATTTGTATGTACATTCTATAGACAATACAATACAGTACAATATTAATAAAGCATAAGGACACATTAATTACGCTGGTTAAATTGCTTGCTATTAGTCAATTGCACACTGCATGTGGGTTTAGGACAGCTGCATCGGTATGCTGCTGACATGGACAGACGCCATGTTTACCAGACTTTCATCTTGCACCATGAATAATGCAGGCCTCCCAAATCCGCAACTCAATGGTGTGCTTGACCTGTTCTTCTGGGAGCCGCGGCTAGGGTGTCTGGGTTAGATTGTGGACGTTTCAGTGCCAGGTAGGGTTGGAGGTCCGATCACTAGCCTGGGAGGGGCTGTTTGGCATGCTGCACGCATCACTCTGGCTGACACCATAAATCTCACTTATTTTCAGATCCAACCGAGGCACGGACAGAAATTACGGTCCAGACCACATTACCAGCCACAGTAGCAAGCTGAATGCTAACAGAGAGCTCCTTGCTAAAGCGGGCAGGCAGTTCTCCTGCAGACTATGGGAGAAAAAAAACACTGCTATCTGAGACAATGCAGGTATAGGCTAGCAGGTAAACCACAAATGCCAATATAGCCAGATAAAGGTGTGTTACTGTACAGTGATACTGTATTGCAGTCATACTACACTTCTGTCATTTGACAAGCTTTGGCAACTTGCACCATGTCATTATTGTGTGTGAAGTATGGTTATTCTGTGTGTTTAACATGACCAAATTGGGTTTATGCCTAATATATATCCTATTTCTTGCAATTTGGTTGTTCTACCTAATTAATCTCAGTTGGTGCTTGCAACAACCAAGGACTAATGGCATGTGGTGAGTAATTGTAAGTGGAAAATATTACTATTATTGTGAGCCTTGTCTGATTGAATTGCATACTGATTGAGGTATGCTAATTCACATTTAGCATGTTCAGGGTTTACATTGAGAGAGCAACATACAAGTGGCTCCGTTTCTTAGTTTTGCTGTTCATTGTGGTGTAATCTCAGGAAATGGGATGTCCTGCATTGTTAATATCAGACAATTGTAAAGAGTCTTAATTGCCAATGTGTCCATCAGGACCTTCAGGAGTAACATACAGTAGCTTCCTACAGTATGTACACGTGCAATGGCAATTACATTGCCTTTTTCATTTTTTCAAACCACAATTCACTGGGGGATTTCAATTATCAGTTTAAGTGGGGTTGTCAGGGAAATTCTCAGTAGCCAAAATCTAAAGACTAAATAATCTATTTGAAAATCAAAAGTACTAATGCAGAATACTTTTCAATATGGTAATGTTGACAGCTCTGACATATCAAAAATTCCAAATATAAATCTGATAAATCTCCAGCGTAATAAAATCCTCATCAGGTAATAGACGGATCCTTTCTGTTTTACAGGCTCATATTTCTTTGCGACTTCATTCAGATGAGTAATGCTGCTGTTCTGCTCCGATGGTCTCCATTTTGCATGTAATTGTGCTGACTCTATCTGACTCCTGTGAGACATTGACACATCACTGTGGGGTCCCACTGAGGCCTATTACTGCCAGGCCCTCGCTCTCTGATAGCCGCAGCCTGCCGGGTCATCTCCAGCCACTGCAATTTAACGTTAGTGTGCGTTCACCCGGTCCCAGCCATTTACCCCATCATGTATCACAGACGACCCTCTGGAAAGGCTGGCATCCCAGCGGACACGGAATTAATTTACGACAACTCCTGGTTTTAGAGGGAATTGAATCAGAGGCGCAGAGAGAGGAGGGTTTATATGCTATATAATACTGTCACAGTCTATTAAAATGTAATGAAAAGCCATTTGAAGATTAAGTGTTTTTTGTGATTCATCTCTTGGCTCAACTAATATTAATTTCACTCTGAAGCTGAATGGGCCCAGTAATTGATGCTTACAAGCAACCAGGCTCCTTTCAACCAAACGTAATCCTCCTTTTCTTTTTCTTATTCACAAGATCCCAAACACAAGTGGAAGCCTTTTTAAGCCTAGTCAACAGAGCAGTGTAGAAAGGCCTACGTATTTCCTCGTTGGATATCTGACAAGGTGACAGCAAGTCAAATGTTGCAGATTGGCCCTGTTGGGGCTTGCTAATAACAATATAAAAGAAACAATTGCCTTTCCCAGGTGCAACTAAGAAATAAGATTTCTTAAAGATCCTGTTTCCAGGAATAGCTATATGAACTTTGCTTACATACAGTATCAGTATACTTGTAACTATTTCATAGTAGAAAAACACTTTTTTTGTCTTGAAATAAGCATTTAAGAAGTTAATGAAAACAGAGTGGGTGGCATTCTCTAATGTGTGTGTGTGTGTGCCGTTGCAACGGTGCATTGCTCTATGTATATTACATGTACAGCGCTGTACAGTAATTACAAACACTGTGTACTCCTTCCCAACTGTCCATTGTGGTGCCTTAGATGTTCAGTTTATGTAAATTGAGCCACATTGCAATGTCTTTGTGCAAGAAGAGGAGACAATTCCACTTACATGGTTGACTTTAGAGACTAACTATTCTCTTGTCTTAATTGGCCCCAGTTAGCTTCTTTGACAATGATGTGCCCATAATGAAAGGTTAAGAGATCTGTTCAGCGTAATGAAGCTGTGCAGATGAACTCCAACCCATCGCTTTCTTCTCACACCCACACAACGACCTCGTGCTGTCCGGGCGCTTACTCACCCGTGACACATCGTGCCCCTCACAAGCCAATTTCACCAGCTGTGCTTTTTAAACATAGCTTATAGTTTAAAGTGGGCCTGGGAAAAGTCATAATTTACACATTAAGATGTCTTGGATGGAGCTACCGACAGGCTAAGCCTCACTATGTCAACCTAATGACATTTACAATCCACTCATAAAGTCCTCCTCACTCATCCCAGCCACTCCACATTCTGCCAAGGCAGAGGTGCAGTATGATGACATCAGGAAAGTAGTCTTTAAGTCTTTATAAACCTTTTTTGTCTGGAGGGACATTATGAGGTTCTGATGGTAAACCCTATGCCAAGATGCCAGCCTACTGTTTGCCCTTCCCCGCCCAGCCATCAGGGTTACGCCCGACGCTACAAGACAAGTGTCCTGATACAAAGGAAGACTGGCAGCTCATGGTTGACAGGCAGCTGGCTCACGTCCCAGGAAACTGTCACAGTGATCGGGCTTAGGGCAGAAACACACAGAGAGGGAGGCCATATAGAGATGTACCAGCTCAGTGTGGTGGCGTGGACACTCATATTTGCTCTTTAACTTTTCAAAAGAAAGGCCATTGGAATTGCTTATTTTTTACCCCTGTACCATTTCTAATAATGCCCTATTCTAATAATTACATCCACATCAAGTAAAATCTACATGATTATGCATGTAGTCTAAACATACTGTTGCAACTGAACACACAAATGGCTACTCACAGCTTCAGTAATGGCCTATAAATTCGACACACTGAAGCATCCAATATTAACATAGTCCAATACAATTACAATCATCAGCGACAATCAGCCAGTAACTCTCCTCCCTGCAGCGGTGTTGCTTCCAGGGTTGAATCACCTAACAATTACTGAGGCGATTGCACCAAGCTGCCCTGCTAATGCACCATGTTCTCAATAACACTTCACGTATATGGTGATTCCCTGTTCACGGTGAGCTGTCTGAAACTGCTCGGCCTGCGCTGTAATCTCCCTCTGCTTCTCCCTCTTTCAACAGGATTCTGAGATTGTGAACACCGCGGTGCTGACCGGTAAGACGGTTGCTGTCCCGGTCAAGGTCGTGACTGTCAGAACAGACAATACAGTTACGGACGTCTCAGAGTCAGTGAAGTGCTGCTCCACTGATGAAGACGTCGTGAAGGTCAGTGAGCAGAAACGATGAAGGTGTGGGCCCGCTCCTTTCCACATCTCCCCTCATACAGCAACATTATGTTGAGTAGGCTACTAACAACACGTTCTCATTCCCAACTCGTCAAAAATTGCATCTTGGTCAATGGCCTTTCTCGTCAATTTTCGAAGCGTTAGAAAGCCTTTGGCGTCTTAGGATGAAGACTTTGGTCATTGACTGTTACGGCAAGGCTACGGAGTTACCACTGATTTATTTTTAGATATGGGCATGCAATCTCAATCGTGACATATTAAAATGTATTTACCTGAAATCATAATTAAGTTGTTTGTTAGTTTTCGGTATTTCGGTATATGTGTAGCGTATGATTTCAACTAATTACATTTTAACATGTCTCAATTGTATATTGAGTATTTATCTACAACCAGGAGATAATACTTGCGCTGAGATTGCATGCCCATATAGCAAAAAAAAAATCTGTGGTAACTCTGTAGCCTTGCCGTAAGAGTCAATGATCAAAGTCTTCATCCTAAGACGCCAAAGGCTTTCTAACGCTTCGAAAATTGCAATTGCAACTGCAATTTTTGACGAGTTGGGAATGAGAACTTATTGCTACTAAGGCATTGTAGTTTTTTTTCCATTAAGTGGTAATATGTATTTTTACAGTATAAAATCAAGAATATGGCGTTTATCACATGTCACTTCATGAAATAGAACCATCTTTCATGTAATTAAAATAGCTTATCTCGAATTAGGTATTTATTTCCCTTTATTATACTGTGTGAACCTACTTTTGCAGATCCAGAAGCAATAAAATAGTTATTGAGATATACATTTGCAGAAGAGTAGATGATTTTGTGTGTGTGATTTGGTTAATGTAAGCAATGAAGTTTCCTAAGTTCTTTGTATTGTGCAACTTCGATATTTTACGCTTCTTGTGAAAGTTTGCTCACTGAACTCGTTTTCGTTTTAAACAAATACAGTAGATGTTCAAGGCTCTCTCAGACTGTGAAAATAACAAAAACACAGTTATCCAACAGCTTTCCAACTCAAACCCAGTGGTGAGTGACAATACATTATGAACTTGCATAAAGGCTTGTGTTAATTCAATACATTTTATGCGTGTGACAGATTTTTCTGTTTGGCACATAAGTACTGTAAATCCTGCAGTAATGATAAACAAAGACCAGTTATGAATAAGAGTGTTTATATGGTGTTTATGATTAAGACTAGTGACAGGTGGCTTGAGTCTCCCTTTTAAGGCAAAACTGAAGCAACCTGTCAGCAGTTGCTGGATACGGGAGCTTCCTTTAAAAGGAGGGCCACAAAACACCAGTACCTTATGAAGCTTAAAGCTCACATCAGTGTCTGAGCTCTGCACCAGGCTCACAAAAGCTTCCTAATTAACTATAGAAACACCAAGTTGCTGCACCAAAAGGAAGCCTGTGGTCTGCTTCCCATCTAGACTGGCTAAGACACTGCAAAGCATCTCAAAAAGAACGCCCTGCTATGCTAAGGGCTTACAGTAACTAAGTAATGTCTGTTTCCCTCTCTTTGGACCTGTCACCCTGACCACAATGGATAGTAACCAAATCAATATATAACGAAATGTACCTTAATGAGCCGTGAAGGAACACAAAAACCTGTATTAAAAAACCCATATGGCTCTCATAATGGCTTTGTATATTACCTTATTCTGAATGTAGCTTTTTCCGATTAAGTCAGACATCTGGGATATGGCAATATTATTCAGACTTTAAAAAGCAGCTTTTGCCATTGCACTTCCCAAATTTTGGAGCATGACTGCAGTTTTACGAAAACAGAAAGTCGTCCATAGGGCAAATAAATCGGAATTTTGTGTTTACTAAGTGTGTAGCCATAGGATGTACTGTACATCATGGGGCATTACTTATGCACTACTGCATTTAAAGTGAAATATTAGTACAACATTCGTTTTCAGTAAGAATGTTGTCTATTTTGGACAAAAAACATAATATTTTGTGTATGCCAACGTAGTGAGTGAGATACTGTAGGTATGCCTGGACATTCAGAATATGGCCTCTTTTAGAACATCCAAGCGTAATGTTATACTGTACTGTATACATGACCTATAGCATATTATCGGAATTGTAGAGAAATCTTAGTACCGTATGCATGTACTGTAACTGTAATGTAGTCAATTACTTTCCAAATCCTTACAATTACGTCCTGAGAATCCATACATCACAGATATGGGAATTACAGTATTACCTTTTATTTCAACATCTGAATCTCTAGCTCACAGTGTTCCTCTCTCACTGCATTGAAACACTATGTTCTTTTGCCTGCAATCCTATATGTAAACATGACTAATTTATCTAATTTTGATCTGGGGAGTTAATGATAAGCAAACGCAGGGTGACGTTAAACGTGAATAATGAATCACTCTTCTCATTAAACACTGATTTGATTCCTTCATAGCCTTTTGATCACATTTGGATCTAAGCGAGAACTTAGGTCACAGGGTCTTCGTGTGAATCTCTGGGGAGAATAGTCATGCTTTAGCAAACCTTTTCTGACATACTGTGGGTAGGCAGAAATAAGCCTTCTGCTTTGTTGTGTGTGCATATTGTGCTTTTCAGAGTTCTAGTTTTGACAGGACAGTTTAGGGCCACTGCTTGCAACTTTGCCATCTGCTTGTGTGTTTGTGTGTGTCTGCTAAATTTACAACAGATGTTATCAGCGGTGTTGTCTAGGATACTGTCAGAGTGTCACATGTGGCTGCATTGACTGCAGGACATCTTTCTTTTGATATTTTGATATAAGTGCGATAAATTATGCCTTTAAAATTACTTTACAAATGGTTTATTGTGATAATTTAAATGGGACAATAAAATATAATTTATTTATTTATTTATTTTCCCCATAATAGTGATATCATAATGCCTCCTGATGGCCATAGACTCAGAAAGTTGTTCTGATTCACGTGTTCACGGTGTGAGTCGTTCTAATTTGGGGACCACTAATGGTGGCATAGTTGTAAAAGGGTTGGATTAAAATTAATAAATTGTCAGTAGGAGTGGTGGGGGCTGTCTTCAATTATGGCCAATCATATCAGCTCCTTTCATTCCTTTTAAAGCAGTGAGCTCTCTGTCAAGGCGAACTGCCAATTTCATAATGAACGGCGAATGTCTAGACTGGCTTGACAGAAACGCTTCCCACAGGAGGAAACTGTTATCCATGTTGAAGAGGTGCAGAGGTGCCAAGTGCACATATACTGTATGGCTCCTCTACAAAAGCACACAAGTTGTAGTAGTCATTAATTCAATTATTCAAAAAATAGGCCAACATAACAAAAGTCTGTGCTTAGCACTTACTCACCTAAAGCTCAAAAACGACCACACAACGCCTACGTCTGCACAACAATAGCTGTGTTTATGTGGACTCCAATTGGAATCTAGTTAAAAGCCTAACCCGAATTAAAATGCACCATATAAACACCTCAAATGGAATAGAAAGGCCCAAAAACGATTTAAATTTTATTCTGAAGCAGAGGGGTAGTATATAAACCGTTTCATAACCCACTTGAAAGAAGAATCATACCATGCAAACGATTTAACCAAATTACTGGTTGCGTTCTTCTGCGCAAGCCCCAAGT
The DNA here is from genome assembly GCA_025399935.1 of Amblyopsis rosae. Taxonomy (NCBI): domain Eukaryota; kingdom Metazoa; phylum Chordata; class Actinopteri; order Percopsiformes; family Amblyopsidae; genus Amblyopsis; species Amblyopsis rosae. The sequence continues at coordinate 36,521 of JAODTR010023165.1, forward strand.
CTTTAACTTTAGGTTACTATTGGTGTGTGAATGACACATTACATTACAGAGACTACATAATATGCGCATGTTAAACATCTATTCCTATTCCAAACAATTGCGTTTGCGTTTGTAAACACCATGATTGTATAGGTACAGGTATCCCTAAATCTTCAGTTGCAAGGATTTACGTAAGCCCGTCTGTTGACAAACCACCATGCCTTGTCACTACATCTTCATTAGCGCTATCACCGTCCAGAAGCTACAGCCCTTTGTGCTCAGTTATTTTATTTTTGATAGTAGCTACAGCTATTTTCACCCTTGCTGGTTCATTCTGTCTGTTTCATCCATCATTGTGGTATCCATGCAGTTAGTGTTGTGATGGGAGCAGGTCAAGCGATGCAGCATGCAGTAACCTCACTTACCACAGGAACCTCATCGCCAAACCAAACACTACAAATTGCGTCTACATAACCGCTCAAAACATCGCTTTGACCCACAATGTATTTATGCATGCTCCCGCTGTGAGTGGCTCTATCATCTGCTGCTGGCATAGAGGAGATGTCTTGGGGGGGGTGGGGGTTAGAATATCAAAGCTCTGCCCCCCTCGCACTGAGGTGAGTGGTTTGTCGGATGCAGAACAGCACGGGCTGCCTAATTGCTTCTGTCAAGCCAACTCTATGTTCAAGCCAGAGACAGGCCCACCACACTTTGATTTTTTTTTCTTTTGCCTGCTGCTCCCATCGCTCATCGATGCCATGGATTGTATCTGTCCGGCGAGTTGTTAATTTCCTGGGCCAGATCCAGAGATACGTTCACTGACCTCTGTAAGTATCCTCCTGTTAGCTCCCGTTAGCTGTTTCTGATTAATGTGCCCGCGGAGCCTTCTGGACATTTATGATACCTTGCGGGATGAGAGATCGTAAAGATACTCCATTCACACCACCTCAACAAAGGTCCCTCTGGGATCTGGCTTGGAGTGTGTGTAAATGTAAATGTACTGTAAATGCACGACAGAGAGGGTTGGTCAAGTGTGTATCTTTATGTGTTAATGATGTAGTATTTCTTTCTACTATGTTGAGCTACAGCTTGAGCTATAGTGGGGCGCCATAGATAACTTATACAGGGTAGGGATGGCTGCTGTGAGCTGCCATGCTCGCTGTACAGTAATTGTTTCTGCTCAGATTAGTTGGATATGCATTAGAGAAATGCCAGCAGGCAGTTAAATTGCCTGTCATGGGATATAGCTTTATTATGTTAATCAGTCCCGCAGCGAGGATGGCAGTTACCGCGTTGATCACCAATTCCACTTGTCCATTTTTGGCAGATTATGATGTTTACACTGTCCATCGTGGACACAAAGTGAAAGCATAGTGTATAAATAGGGACACGTCTTGATGACATTTTGTCACTACCCCAAATGTCTGCCCTGAGTTGGTATTAGACACGCAGATGCGCACATAAGTGTTGGTGACTAAAGGAATAGGTAGAGAGATGTGTGAGGCTGGGAGGAGTATAGAGATGTGTTAAGTAAGATAGGCAACTTACGGACTGTTGAGTATGGTGTCAGACGTGAACGTGCTCTCAACCAGTTTCAACTAAGAACCATGTGTTTTAGTTGTGAGGAGTAATTTCAAAATTGAGTGAACTTTCAGGCAGCTTTAAATATTAAGACTTCAAACTTTAATTTCTATTTTAATTTGAACCGTTAGCAAATAAAAATGTTTCTGGATGTTTATACTGTATGGTTTTTATGTTATTTTATGATATGCTGGTTAATAAGTTGTGCCCACTCCTGTTTGTGACCAATTACAGGTAGAGTCAGCTACGGTGTCTTGGATTGAGATGGCTGATATTTGACCTTGATTTTCAAAAAACAACAACACCCTTCAATGTCACAGAGTGCTGCCTTTGAAACTACCAAATGGGACATGCATTGCCAAGTGTTGTGATAGGCTGGTTCATACTGGTTAGTGCTGGGGTAGTGCTGGTCTAGCTGGTACACCAGCACACCAGCAACCAGCATGGGATTCTGGTACACCAGCAAACAGCATGGGATGCCGGGGTACCAGCAAACCAGCATTCCATACTGGTTCCAGCATGCCAAACATACCTTATGCTGGTGACCAGCAATGCTGGATTTTTTAGCAGGGTAGCAGATCATGGGGAGATATTAGCTGACTTTGATTAGCTTATGAGCATGGACTCCACCTTTAACCACCTTCCGTAAACTGTTTGACCCATGGGTCTCAGATGACAATATTTAAGGACCATTGTTCTAGGCGACTACCTGTTGAACAGGTTGTACATCCCTTCGATGAGAGACATGGCTTAGACGTATCGCAGCACTCTGAGCCAATTCAGTCTGACTGAAGTGAGAGGAAGTGCAGAACAAAGGGGGCCTGATATGGAGCCCGAACTGGTTCGACGTCTTTATCAATCCACACACACGGAGTCCAATCTGTCCTACGACCGCAGACATTTTAGACACACAGCGGTCAAAAGCTACTTGAGGCAGCTCTACTCTTTTTATCCCCAAAAAGCAGTGTATTCCCAGCACAGGCAAAGTAATAGAGCCCTGTGCTTCACTACATGTTTTTGTCATATACCGTAGGCGTAGGCGCAATCCTTAATAGTAGATTTAAGGATGAGAAATGGTCTGAATGGTTTTTAGGAGTGATTGCCCTCGATTTTTGTCAAAGGCTTGACAGACATAAAGACAGTTCTTGTATTTTTAACAAAGCCATTGAAATAGCTCAAATGCCTATAATTCCCAAGGCAGTTGCCATTTTCTTGACTAAATGGTTTGGTGTGGATTTTAAACCTGCTTTCTCTAGCAGCAATGTAGTGCAGCTGCAGTGTGCACTGCTCACAGATCTATGGAATCTTCCTCTTGCCTGCTTTCTGGGCCGTTTCCATGTTTGTCTATGGTTATATCCGGCTGTGAAAATAGACTTGTAATGTATTTCTTGAGGATGTAGTGGGCTGTGTGATGGAATCAACAGGACCTTTGTGAATACCAGACTGAAGAAGACTGAATATCAGCTTCTAGATATACAGATTACTTGTCTATGTTTGGAATCCTGTGTTTGTGTGTTTCTCTGTGTGCATGTGTGTGTGCACGCGTGCGTGTGTGTGTGTGTGTGTGTGTGTGTGTGTGTGTGTGTGTGTGTGTGTGTGTGTGTGTGCGCGCGCACGCACTGGCAAAAGTGTGCAAGTCTGCATTTACACTTTAGCTCCAAGCTAGCCCTCTGAGGTAACATATCAATATCATAAGGCTTTTAACAGAGTGAGTGTTTGGGCAGTGGTCAGAGCTGCATTCTATTAGGACAGGTGACTCCTGGGAGAGCGTACAGTACTGTAAATGAACAGGAGAGTTAAGAATGCTTGGAGGCACCCCCTTTCCACAACTTTTTAAAATAGAAGTGACCAGGTGATATATTTTCTAAAGCAGTCTATGAGCCAGATGTTTTGTGCTGCATGCTCTATTTCCTCTGCTGCTGCTGCTGGTTTTAGCCTGGGGCAGGACATTTAAACACAAGCTGAATACCACCAGTATTTTCACCAGTGTCTGCCATTCTTCCATCAAAGATGTTCCAGCCCGCTGTCCTCCTAATGTAGATGCAGGAGACATTGGCCCTTTAATCTGCTTTAAAGACAGAGAAGAAGTGTAAATACTCAACTCTATGTAAACTCAAGTGCCTGTGTGGGTTCAGGGTGGGATCATGTATTTATACTTTGACATTACGTTGACTGTGTACTCCACATTCTACACAAAGTCCTTGAACATTATTTTTTTCCTACTACGGTCGTACAGATTAATAAATGAGGCCCCAGGTGTCTCTTTCCCTTAAGGGTTCCTTGAATGTTAACAAGGCTCTCTCTCCTGCCCCCCTCCCAGGTGTCAGACAGGTGTGACTATGTGTTTGTGAATGGCAAGGAGATGAGAGGCAAGGTGCGGATGCTGGTCAACTTCACCTACAGCTACCTGAGCACTCAGCTGGAGCTCAGCGTGTGGATCCCACGGCTCCCCCTACAGATCGAGGTGTCTGACACCGAGCTGAGCCAGATCAAAGGCTGGAGGGTCCCCATCGTGTCTAGCAGCCAGAGGTACCGTACCGCAATTGTGGCTAATTAAGCTGATAATGTAAGAAATGTAAAGCACAGTAATGTGACATGGGAATGGGTTTGGCATGTACACAGCTGTTTACAGTAGCAAAGCAGGTAAACCTAGACTATAAATATGGACAAACCTTCCGTGACGTCACCCAGGATTCACAGGGTGAATCACAGGATTGCTGAAGAACAGGTTTGAAGCTGGCTCTGACCGTTGCCATCTTTGCAGTACCTGACTCCACCTACAGTATAACTCCCAGCTAACCATAATAATAGGATAAATGTATGCCTTAACATTTTATGTTAAGTTGTATTTCATATACAACTCATGAAATTGCAGATTTTGGTAGGCTACTTATTGGATTGGATTAATTTCCAGACACCGGAGGTTGATGCTTGGGTTAAACTAAATGAATATACTATAAATCTATAAACATTAAACATTAAAAGTTAGTTTAATAAAATATAGGATTATACATTATAAAAACATGGGCAAATATTTAATTAGAACATTGAGGGGGGGCATATGAAGCAGGGGTCTGGGGGTCCTTCCCTATATAATTTTGTCAATCAAACACTTGGTGAATTCTTATAGAACAATGTGTGCCTTTTCTGCATCAATGTAGCGTAGAAATATCTATTTATTTAAAGGAAAACATAAAATACAGGAACCCTGGAACAATTCAAAATATAATGCGGTAAGGGTTTTCAAACGTATGTATTGCTTTAGGGATATAGGCCTCAACACACATAAGCATGATATAGCTTACTCTTTTTCTTTTGTATGGGGGATGTACATGATACTGTATATAAATGCATTTTATGTATTAAGCCCTGAACTTTAATAGCTCATGCTCATGTTCAAAACTTTCTGCATATTTAAAACATCTGTGTGTTGATCTACTGTAGGCTAAACTGACTTACATTTTGGCCATAACCTAATAAAACTACTACTGGAGAACAAGACTTTGTTAAAGTCAAAATCACAGACAGTCGGCTTGGTCTAGCACTCAGTCAGCATCTAACGCCCCCCCCCATGTCTGGAATAGCAGGTGAAGGTTGCCAGTAGGCCGACGTAAGGCCGTTTGGATGGGGTGCACAATGTGAGCGTTAAAACATCCAACATAGGACATAACAGTGGACCAATATTGTAGTAGGCCTATTCTAGGTTACGGCTACACTGTCAAGTGGTTCAATGATATCGATAATGTCAGGTGGCCCCAGTGCACCTTTCATGTTGTTATTGGGGGGGACAAACACACTGGTTCTAAATATTGAGGGGGACACTTCCCCTGCACCCCCCCCAAATACACCTATGTAAAAACTGAATTGTTCTGTCTATGTGGTTGCTCTATATGCATGCATGTTTAAACATCATGCTTGTATTCAAGTGTGTTTTCATGCATAGACTGCTAATCGTGCTATATATGCTAACTGTCTTTCCGTTAGGGTTGCAAGACAAAATTGTGAGAATCTGTTCTCACCACTTTCTCATTAAGAATAGTCATATTGCGCCGCAAAACCGATCATTAATGTTCCAGTTTCTCACACTACACAGCCTGGAAGAAATATGTTGCACTGAATTTCCTTCATAGAGAATGTAGCTACTAGAAATGTAATTCACGTCTGCTTAAATTGAGTTGAGCTTCAAACATGAACAAACCAACATCAAAATGTATCATTAATCGTGCAGCGTAATCTAAATCTCCAAAATCCACTAATATGATCAGTAGGTCACAAACACTTGTATTAGCAATGAAATATTGAATAATATTTCTTCCTTTCAATTCAAACAGAAGCTTTTTCAAAACATCTAGCTTGTTGATTTATTAGTAAGTCTCCGTGACACTTGAGCTATGAACTTCCAGCATTCCAGGCTGTGTTGGGATGAGTAATTGATACACTAGTTATCGTAACTAATAAAGTATTCCTTCTTTGAAGTTTTATATTAAGTGCTATCTGCAGGCCCCTTCATTTGTAACAATACATCTTATTATGTATATATCTTGTTATTGCCTACCCATGTTGTTTAAAGATTTAGCACATAGCATAGAGATATTTCTTAATGGTAACAATATATATTGTATATTATAATATTATTGTTTTGTATAATAACTTATAGCAAAATAAGCAAAATAACTCACCTAATTTAATATTCCAATTGGTATACAATGGCAATGTATGACCAACATGAATTATTATACAAACTAAAATGAACTGTGTTGACTTTCCTTCATTAAAAGTGTCTTTATTGTTTAGTTTTTAATGTATAAATCATAATACCACGCTGCCTTTTGCTGCTGTACCTGAGTAAAGACTGAATAGTGCAGTATTTATCCTAGCTGAGGTATTGGAGTCCAATCAAGGTTTCGGATAAGGTAATGAGGAAACCTGTGTGAAGGCAACATTACCTGTCTTTCTCTTCTGTTACTCTGCTGGCAGCTTCAGGATGCTAACAAAATGGCTGACTTTCGCAATAGGGCTTGTCATTGTGATGGACTTAAACTGGCGTACTGTAACACGTTGCACTGTAACACTAGCCCAGCGTGGAAGCGAACATTTTTATAGCCGCGCTGAGGTCAGAGCCGTCCCTAGGGGCTTCACTAGTCGCACCTTTCACAGTGCTGCCGTACACTGCTACTTAGCAGCTGCTGGCATCTGTCAGCCAACGGAGAAGCCATTAGCCCACCTGCGGTAATTACTCCTGGACAGCGTACAGGTTGGGTTTGGACTGGAGTCATGCTTGGTGCCAGTCTGGCTGCTCTAATTATCCATGCCTCCGTCCTCCTTTGACAGACAGTGGCTTGCCTCTGTCAGTCTTTACGCCATGGCTTGTCGAGGACAGACCTGTCCCTGCTGAGTGCCGCTGTGCCTTTATCGGTGGGGACAGCAGAGTAGTGTTGCCATTGTCGCGGCCAGCATGTCTGCCCTATAGTGCCACTGCCGTTGGGCCTGGGAGAGCTTTAATTTTCCCTCTTCCATCGTCTTTGTTTATCTGCGATTAACACTTGTGACCTTGCATAGTAGCAGTGTGCCTGGCGGCAGGAATGGACATCGGCCCAATGCCTATAAGCCCACAAGGTACCTAGCCGATCAGATACAATAGGGATTGTCCTCTGCCTGCCAGGTTGACAAGGGAGAGTGAGAGAGAGATGTCAGGCATGTTTCTAGGATGGCTGAGTGAGGGAGTCCTCATCAGTTTCTCTGCCATTGAATTAATCCTTCACCTTGCCCCTCCCTAACACTTGGACAAGATCAGCTTCCATAAGTGGCCTCTGTGTGGGAGTAGAACTCTGCTGAAAGTTATTTTAAAATCTGTTGTGATTCGGTCATCTATTTCGTCTGTCACTTTACAACCGTGTATTGCTTAATTGCTCCAAAAGCATCCATTCTGCTGACCTTGCTGAACTATGTGGATCGGTTTTAAATCTACTATAAAAAATATATATATTTTCACTTATTTGTTTAATTAAAAAATAAATGCTTTGAAAGAGCTGCTATAGGCCACCACAGTATCATCCTAAATAGATGACAGTTGGCAACAAACGCATCCAACACAGTATAAGACAGAACTTGACACATACCGTATGCATTATCTCCTAACACAAATGCAGATGTGAAACATAATGATTACACTACAATTCTACTTTCTACTTTGTAGAATTGTAGTGTGATGCAGGTTTCACTCAGAAACAAGGCTGATTTGGCCATTATAATATGTGTAGATTTGATTTGGAGAATGCTGCATGAGTGACCACAGGAAGATTAGATTTATGCCACATCTGAAATAGAAATACTTCTCTATATTGATGCCTACATCTGAATACAACTGTGGCATTAGAGCTGAGTTTTGTACCATATCTGTATGTTTCAGATGAGATAGCTGTCATGCAAATGCTGGGATAATTAATGCTGAATGTGATGGAGGAAATAGCATATACAGTGACACCAGGATGTTCTGCTCAGGCAGAGGTTTCAAATGAAGTGGTGCTGTTCAAATACCGCCAGACTGTTTGACAGGGTATTGTGAATCGGAAAATGGTTAGCCTGAATGCCCTTTGTTTCCCAATCTGAAAGCCTTGATCCAATTCTGGCACAGTGGCCTTCATAGTGATCTCCATTTACCTGCACACTGTTGCTGGTTCCTAAAATCTGCTTTCACTTCCAGCCACGAGGCAGGATAGACACGATAAAACACCATCACAAAACGTTATAATAGTAAGAATGATACCAATTAGTGAGATAAATGAATTTTGAACTGACTTTTAAAAAATGTGCTCAGTATCAAAGGCACAAATGGTATTTTGTTGTATGTTTGAAGGCCTTTGTCTGATATTTCAGGGTAATGCAGACTAACTCTTATCTGACCAGTCCAGGTCCTGAACCTATTAACTTCACATCATACTCATCTGTATTAATCCCAGCTGCACCTTCTGAGATTTCTCAAAAAATCAGATCATTTGAAGCCTGAAATGTATATTGTATATTTGATTTTCCCCTGCAGTCCATATTGTGTGTGTGTGTGTGTGTGGGAGAAAGACATTTCAGTGACGTCTATTAGACCGCATGGGCAGGCGTAGGCTAGCTTTGTTGACAAAGCATTGTGCTGTTTTGCAAGAGTCTCAGCTGTGTCTCCCTGTAAGACATGAGAAGCTGTAACAGCATTTACTCCCTAGATCAACTGATCAAATATTGCTTTTTTTGCCAACTTACGGTGCTTTATCTGTGTTTTTTATTCGGTGTTTGTTAGCAGAATAACATTTTGCCAGTCTTGGCAAAATGTAATAATGTTGTAGTGTAACCTTTTAAGCCATATTTAATGCAAAGTAATGTCCCTGTTAAGACATAGCTCAGCCTGCAGAAGTGTTGCTTATTTGTAGCTTGTGGTAATTTAATTAGATTTGCTACCAACACAGGTTTCACCTAAGCTATTAAGTGAGGCAGTAAGGAGTATTATATACTGTAGTGTATGCAAATAATGATTTCTGTCCAGGTGCTTCGTAATATAAATGCTAGACGCTGGGAAGGCTGCCCATACCCTAGAGTGTGATGGTGTTTTATGGGGAAACAATGGAACTGCATCTGGTCTACAGAATGGATATGTGCATAGAATGTACATAGAATAATGTACATAGAATAAATATGATTCAATATCCTTTAACAAGTGTGTATGCATAATAATAATAATAATTATTATTATTATTATTATTATTATTATTATTATAATGATAATAAATAAATACATAAAAACAGTAGATTTACCACAACATTTATGCAGTTTGTGGCTTCATTTTCTGTTGCATTTTACACATTACCATGTAACATTTCTGGATGTACATGAACCTATATTTAATTATTTATTTTATAAACTACCAGGTCCACTCGTGACAGTGAGGATGAGGATGATGAAGATAGACGAGGGCGAAGCTGTACACTGCAGTACCAGAACGCCATGGTCAGAGTGTTGACCCACTTGGTAGCAGAGCCGCCGGACGCGCGGGGTCAGGTGACCTTCATGCTAGGCTCTGATTGGCAGGTGGACATCACAGAGGTTGTGTGGGACTTCCTGAAGGTGGAGGACCCACAGATCGCACAGCTGCTGGATGGGAGAATCCTGGTGGGCCTTGACGTAGGAATGACCACTATCCAGGTAGAGAATTAATTCAAATCTGGAGGAAAGGAAATCTGACTAATCAGAAGGCCGAAATGTTGCTATGCGCCGCAATTGTTGGATAAACAAATGCCATGCAGGAAAACTGTAAAATTGTAAGATTTGGATTTCAGATAAATCAGGCCAAACGCTTTCTTTTTAAGGTAATTAATATACTGTATCATTTTTAAATGTGTAAAAGAGTTGTTTATTGTAACCGGAAGAATGTAATCTAATAGGATAGCTGTAGCCTACTGTGCCTGTGCCTCACACGTCGAAATGCATTGTGAAGCAAAGTGTAGTGCTACGACTTTGTTGATACAAGCGGTGTTCGCCACTTTGTTTGTTACTATTTACAGAGCCAAAAATAATCTGACACTTCTAGAAGTATCAGATTATTTTTTCAACACGCACAGAGAACGGTAAACTAGCGAAAAGGAGTATATATTTGCTACATTTGATAAAAAGTGGAATAAAAAAGTAGAATGTTTGAACATGGTTTCCTCACTGCCATTTTGAGTTTGTTGTGGTTTGTTGTATGCCCCATCCACACAATGCTTTTTTTCAGTGCCAAAAGGGCATAAAATCACTTGTGACCTTTTAGCACAGCACAATCCCAGGTTTAATCTTAACCCTTTTCAGTTTTATTTTAATTACAACCTGTAGGTAATAATTTCAGTTGTGTCCTTTTGACACTGAAAATATCTAATTGAGACCTTTAATTTGATATATCATTTTCATATTCGCCCAAAATGGCACTTTGGCTCAAAGCCCTCAATTACATTTTGCAAGGCTTCTCTCAATGAAGTTGAAACGAAAATAGTAATAATAAAAACATTAACATAAGAAATACAGCGAATAAATGGTAGAACATCTGCAGTAATAGGATTGTGATGTCAGTGATATGTCATCAGGCTGATGTCAATGATATCAGGGCCATGGTACATTGACTATACAGTACCTTAAAGGTAAAGTAAGTTATTGCAAGCTAAATGTAAGATAATGCACTTTTTGTCAAATTAATCAATAACTACTCGAATTTCATTAGTTTATGATAGTATAGTATAGTTTACAATGCATTGCTATGTGTGAGGTGGTGCCGCGGAGGACCGTGGCGCGATACTGTTTTGATTTATGGTAAATGGTAAATGTTTTACTTTGAGCTTGAAGTTAGCAAGAATGGCTAATGCTGCCTTTAATACACATATTTAGATGTGTGAAGTTACTGAGGGGTTAAAAACTTTACATATTTGAGCAAACGTATATTTAAAGTTACTAGTTATTTACTAGTGATGCTTCCCTCAAACCAGGCAGGTTTTCATTATTCAGCATGATAGAACTGTGTCACCTGGTACTCGGTATATGAGCCAGCCGTGGATAAAATGACCATTGCAGCATTAGTTCAGGCAGGCCACAGTGTCAGACCTCCACGGTCCAGCTGCCCCAGCGAGCTTATCACACAAGCTGCTCTATTTGAGACTACGTCCGACAACCATTGTGTTTGCTTAGCCACTGCTGGTCCAGGTAAAGCTGTTCCTCCACTCCGAGATAACACTCCAAGGTAACCGGTGTTAACTGCCGTGCTCTGTTCACCCGTGGGGTTTGTGCCACGCTCCCTGCCTTATCTGCAGCCAGCCTGCCTGATTAAGCACAGAGCAGCTTATTAGAGCGGAGCCATTCACTAAATATAACTATTACTATTTGTTGTAAAATACAGTAAAAGTCTCTCGACGGTAGTGTTTCCTGCCTGAAATGTTGTTTTTTTGCCAATAAAGCACTCACACAAAACACACTATTCTTATCTCAAGTGTGTGGATTTGGAAAAAGGAAAGCCAAACAAATGCTGCTGAATAATAATGTGTGGAAACTTGAGCCTTTTGTTTACTCGGGGAATAACAACAGCTACTGTTCTCACAGAGCTGACGAGGTGATTGCTATGCTATGTTTCAAATATTACCTTGTTGCACCTGCTGCAGTCAGGCAGTTATCGGTGTGTCATAGCGTCTCCTGTAGTCCCACAGCAGGCACTCTCATCTGCGGTGACAGTGAATGGACCGTCCCCCTAGGGGTTTTCCATTTGTCAAGCACCGTAAGCTAACTGGATGAATAGCGGCCTGCTAATGACATCTGCGTGAAAGGGACCCGTCGCCTGCCACTTTGGACTCAACCACCTGTCTGCATGCCGACGTGACTACACCTTGACAATCACCCGTCGACGGGGGGG
>JAODTR010023166.1:0-23899 GCA_025399935.1 Amblyopsis rosae
GTGTTGGAGCAGGGAGACATCTAAAACATGCAGGGCACCGGTCCCCGAGGACCAGGGTTGGGGACCACTGCCATAGAGGGTGTGCCGTAAACATCAAACACAGCAGCGCACGCAAACTGAATAGTTTCCCACTGATTAAAACTAAATGAAGCATACACTTGTCATATCAACTCAAATCTAACGTTGACGAACATGCACAGATACCCAGAGGCCTATACAGTACACACACGCGAACCTCTTATGCAACACAAATGTTCAACTAGTAAGCTGACCAAGTGAAAACATTGACTGCATTTCCAACATATATCTTACCTTGAGCTCTCAAACCTCTCGATAAGCAACCCCACTTTCTGGACCTCTCTCTGAGACGATGTGACCAGTCCAGGTGGTATCTGACAAGGCTTTGGTTTAGGTGGAGTAGGGGGTGCTGGCAGGGGTCTAGAAGGTGCTGGAGGGATCCTCTTGGGTTTCTTGTCTTGTCCGAGGGCCAGCAGATGAGGGGGTTTAGGGGGCACTACGTACGCAACAGCACAGACGCAGACACAATAGACAGACAGAAAGAGAGAGAAAGAAAGAGAGAGAGTTGCAGAGGTTTGAAGGAACAAGACGTCAAGTACGTAATACAGGTCCTAGAGAGAAAACCTCCATTTCACAGTCCTGGCTGGTCGAAACACAAATCCACATGCAAAAGTGAAGAGATTAGGCACACGCTGTAGCACTACACTACTGTGTAGTGTAGTGCTACATTGCAGAACTAAGAATTGCACTTCGGTTAGCTGACAACTTCCTTGTTTCAGAACAGGATGCTGTGATGATGAGTGTGTGCGTAGTTTACTGCCGCTAAAGTAAGATCAAATAACTAACTCAGAAACTCAGATAGAGACGACAGGAGCAGTCAAAAACCACACACGACACACAAGAAAAGCAGAGCTAAGGGTTCAGCTTAACTCTGTACATACAGTAAAGTTGTAGAGTCAAATTTTAGACTGAAGTAGCAGCAGTATCTTCTGCGTGTGTGCACACATCATGACTATACTGCAGTAGTGAAAAATAAAAACTAGTGAAAATAGTAAGGAAAACTGCTTTACGTCAACCAATTTTTAATTTCCCCCCTTTGGACCTATAAGGTGTGAGCTCATTTCTAAGCGGGTCCCGGGTCAGGCATGTTGGGCCATAATTGATATCATTTAAATTTGCCCTTGCAGTATACGTTGACCTGTTGAGCCAGCTGATTGACAGAGTGATACACGCCATGTCAGAAAATACTGCCGGTGTAAAACAGAGGGGGCAATAACCGCAACGTCAAGAAGATGGACAGGCGCTGGCGACAGACGTCCGGTCACGCTGTCACTGACTGACGGACTGTACCTTGAGGTTTCTGTGCAGGAGGCAGTCTTGATGAGACGGCGGGCTGGGGGCGGGGCTTGATGGCAGGCCGGTCGTGACATGGTCTGGGCGGAGAGGCTTTCTTCACCAGCCGTGGAGAGCATAGGTAGTCCACTGATCTGCACTGACACTGCAGCGGGGAGGGGGGGTGATCTGGAGGGATCGGACAAAGGAGATACGTTTAGCAGGCGGTGGATAAGTCATGCTACATCAAAGACCCGTCCAAATGTCACAGGCACCCCTGCTAAATGACCTTGGCCCCTTGTGTAGAGTGCAGGCTGCTGAGGAACCAGAGATGAGATGAGAGGCCCAGTAGCATTGATCCTGATATAAGGCCAAGATGGCCTAAGGCACTAGAGGTGAAGGTTTCTACTAAAGAGAGGCAATATCAGTCTGCCTCACAGCTTGATATACCCATTCTACACTTTTCACCGTCTATGGATGATAAGGGCTGTGTGTGTGTGTGTGTGTGCGCGTGCAAAAACGTGTTCCTGGTGTAATAACATGGAACACATATCATGTCTAACTGACCTTTGGTGTGTACAATATGGACGATACAGATTTGTATCTTGTATCTTGTAACAGATACAGTACATTGTAGATAAGCACAGAGTCCCGACTGTCACATAATGTGACCTTATCGGGCATGACCTTGTCGTAGCTCATACAGTAGCTAGCTGTGTTTTATCAGTGTATACAGCAGTGCACAAAACAATAACAACGTGTGTGTGTGTGTGTGTGCGTGGGGGACGGGGGGGGACGGGGGCAGGGGGTGGGGGGATGTGAATGCATCTTTTTGTTTACATGGTGACTGAAAACATAGTCATGGCAGCCCATGTTCAGCTGGTCTGATGGCTTGGTCAATGACAGAAGATTGATATAGCCTTACAAACAGATTTGGCAAGTAGCAATGTACTGTAAACTACAGACTCAACGCTCCATTCCTGCAGGCTTACGGTCTTATCTCGACTGGACTGAGACCCTCCCACACGAGTCTGAGCACATTCAAATTGGTGTTAGTCAGCGAGCGCGCGGTGCTCTGGGCGGCGAAAGGGGAGAAACGTAATAATGAGTTTGGTTACGCTGCCCTGCTCCACGTAGAGCTACTGCAGCTTTTCCCCCCACCGCAAAGAACCAAAGGGAGGGAACGGTGAAAGGAGAGACTTGCAGCCTCTATAACAAAGAAGAACAAAGCCTACAAGCTTCATAAAAGATGCATGCGCTGGAGATTTCAAAAAATATACCGTACCATGGTTGTGGCAGTAAATCACGAATCCTATGTGAAATGTGAAACATTTCATTGCGTTTATGGAGTTCTGGTGTACATTTCAACTGTTCCTGCATGGCAACACATTCAATACCCAAGCAGCATTGTGACCATCACCTTCCGCCTTGTACAAATGCCAATTATAAATCAGCAATGACGGGAGTTGACTCACAAGGGAAAGCTTAACCTAGAAGCTAATCAAGGGGCACGTCCTTCAGACAAGGCCCTGACCAGCTTGGAACTCAGTGACAAAAGACACTCAGGTCACTTGGGAAAAACAAACAGTCTGGTTCTGGAATACAGGGGCATAGGGGCCCGTACCTATGGAAACTCACAGTAGTCATGGTTACCTGCAGAGCAAAACCTCACCCACAGACCAAGCCAATAGTAAACAGGAACTTGTAGGCTGAGAGAAAAACGGTGCGGTTGCTCTATTATAATCTCACAGTAGCGGTGTCTTCAAGTTAAACATGTAGCACTGCATCTGTGCAAGGTCCTTATCCCAGTTTACAACATTGTGTAGGGTTGTTAAACTTACTTAAGTACAAAGGGCATTTTGTTAACACAAAGCTCAAAAGACCTCAAATAAGCAAATAATCAAAGAGTAGAGAATCAATGAACGATTAATACTGTATCCCTCTTGTTTTTGATATTGATAATGTACAGTAACTGATGTTTTTTGTTATGGCAGTGAAAAATGAACCCATGTTATGCAGAAGTAAATCATACTGTACGCGTTAATTCATTTTTGTTGTAAAGCTATTTCAATAATGTAAGCAATATCATTTATCAACGATTAATAACCAACATAATTGATTAGGAAAATGCCCATATTTTCAATAACATTGCAAGAAATACAAATTGCAACAATACCTGTTCACAGCTGATTCTTCTTTCACAAACCAAATGTCCAGTGAATAAATGAATGGAAAAACCAGACACAACATGGTCAACGTCAAAACAAATGTTACCCTCCCAGTTTTGCCAGTGTGCATGTGAGGCTTCGTGCCAGTAATCTGCATTCACAGTCTCTCTCACACACACACACACACACACACACACACACACACACTTTAGAGTACGTCATCTAAGCCCCAGGCGCAGGTGCATAGATCTGGTTTGGCTGGTGTACAGACAGGTGTAGTCCTTCAAACACACCTGGCAACAGAGCGGTGAGTTTGTTTGTGTGTGTGTGTGTGTGTGTGTGTGTGTGTGTGTGTTTTTAAAGTAGTTTCCAGGGTGTGCATGTGCTTGCCTCAAAAGGCCATGTCAGGAATCACTGCTAATTCTTACAGTTACATCACAGCGTTGTCAGTAAACAACAGTGTGTGGAAGTGTTACAAACAAACACGTGTGACAGTATTGTCAGCTGTCAGATAATTGATTTAGCCCGATTCCAAAGCATTGAGATGCATGTTGTGTAATTATGAGAGGCCTTTAGTGAAGACACACATGAGAGTTGTTGATCTGGTGACATTAATATTCCCCCGCCCCCCCCCCCCCCCCGCACCAGTTTCAGTCACGGCGACAGAGGAATGAATAGGATGTGAATTACCAACCCAAGAACATAATCGCCGTGGCACCCTGGTACATGTGGGTTGCCATTCAAACCTTTCTCTATAGACGTGATTCAACTAGTTATTATCCAGGCCTTGTCTTATAATGTACATGATGAACACACATGATTCCAACGTTTAGCCTGTTTCAGTCCATTTCAGAGCAGATGAGACCAGAGAAGCAGCACACCCACACTCATAATATAGCCTCTATCAAGAAAGACTACATTGCGGTGTATATAGATAGACGTTAGTGTATCTCTAATGGCAGGGTCTGTTTTTTGTAACAGAAATACTCACAGTGATGACGCGGTTGTGCATTTGTGGCAGGTTAACCCTTAGGTGACACAATGTGACACTGTCACTCAAAAACGAAACAGCTAAGGAATGTCTGCTACAGTAACATTGGCTGTATGTGTTAATGTGCAAGTAATGTGTGTGTAAGGTTTTCAAGGCTTACTGGCATTGCTATTTCACCACTTTCCACACATACAGTACACACACACACACACACACACACACAGTAATGAGTGCGTGAACCAAGCCAACTATCAGTCACTGTCAGCCCTAAAGCAACCCACTCAGAGTCATTTATTGCCCCTCATCCCTTGAGTAAAATCTTCCCACCTTGCGCTGTCTGGGAGAAAGATCCCTTGATACAAGAGCATCTCCACAGCCAGCCAGCCAATCAGTCAACTAGGGCATCCCCGGGTCCCTGGGAAGTCTGAGACTCCAATGTTTTCTGTACCCCTCCCCCAATACACTCCATAACCCCTCCCTCTATCATTTCAGACCTCATTCCCACTCTTTATCCATGTGACACCATTACATTTATAATGTCTTTGGTACAATACTCTCTCTCCCTCTCTTATTGTTTCCCTAGCTCTCTCGCTCTCTTTCACTCTGACCTCAACTTTACAGATCTGGTCTTTCCTGTCTGTTGTGCTGACAGACTAAAGTGGATGGAGGCAGCCTCTTGTCTAATGGCTCTTTGATTTGTAATAACTATCGACCATCAGAGGCTCTTACACAATAATACACACATACACACTAATTCATTCTGACATTGAATGGGGCCAAAAGAGTGCCTTCAAAACGTAGAGTATAAAGGTACTTCCCTAGTGAATGAGGCCGTCACCAACTACCACTTTAATAACATGTTAAGAACTTAATAGTGTCATACAATATCTAAAAAAAACTAACACTATTCTATAAAAAGCGTCCCATTCCGTCACAACATATGTTTTATTGAAAAGAATAGCCTAGTTATAAGACAATATAGAAAGAAAGAATAATATTTTTATCATCTTGCAACCCCCCAAATGCATTTTGGGACCTCCCCTCCCATCCCCTTCCTATCCCACACCCCCTTTAAAATGCATCTTGAGACCCCTCGGGGGTCCTCCTACTCCTAACCCCCATGCGCTGTAGAACACAAGGAGAATCCCACACATAGCCCAGACACATCTCTCAGCTGGTGCTCCATAAAGAAGACAAGGAGAAGATGGTGGTACAGGCACAGAGGGAATGAGGGCACATTATGGAAAAAAGGAGGTCAAGCGCCACCTTTGCATTCTCGCATCGCTCCCCTCTCACCCCTCTCTGGTTCTCTCTGTGGTGTAATGAGCACTCCGACCTTGGTGGGACCTTTATTTATCTCCCAGATGGCTCATGGCTCAACACACCCCGTCCCCATCCCACCATGTAATCACCCTGCTCAGGACACCTATTCTGGGTATCACAAAGCGATATGGATAGAGAAGCACAGAGAGAATATAGTAGGGGTGCACGGTATTGATAAAATTTGATATTGCGATATTGATATTGAAAATTTAAATATGGATATTAATTTTGATATTTTTTAACATAAGTAAAAACTTTATTATATAGTTCTATGGTAAAAATACAGAGGTTATGGAAAAATAGCATTCATTAGATATCAAAACAACACATTTTCAACTGACCATCATATCAGACTGGTACAACAACAGTAATTCCAATGTTTCCTCTTCGATCTCTATTATGTCATTAGCTTCCTCAGCCACACATCTTATTGTCCTGTCTAAATCAAACACAACTAAACCAAACAGCCAATGGAAGCATCTCTCATCATGCCTCCCATCATTACAAAATAAACTGAATATTGCACTTCCTGCAACATTTTCGATATGATATTGTGATAACGATACTGAATCGATATATTGTGCCCCCCTAGAATATAGCGATACAAGTAAAGCTATTGCACATCTAACACCACATCCACATGAAAACGAGACACATTTCTCCAATAAAGTAGCACACAGTACAAGAAAACACACTACCATAGAAATGAGAGTATGTATACTAGTTTTCTAGAACAGTTCTGTATAGTCTATATTGAAACTCTTATTTGCCTGTATGGTGATAGGCTTGACAAGCTGTTCTAGAGACACACTTACCACTGAGCTAGAGGTCAGTTCTCGTGCAGCCCCTCGTGATTATAAAGATTGCACTGACACACATACTATCAGAAGTGTTTTGTCTTAGTGCAGAGTTCTCTGCAGAGTATAGCGGCACTGACTTCATCACCGGGCTTATTGACCCAGACACACCACGCATGCACAAGCACGTCCACGGGGGCTCGGGGGGCAAACAGCTATCCAATCGCTTACAGTAGCATCTGGCTGCAGATTCCAATTCTCTATCCATTCCACATTGATTTTTTTCCTTCACGTTTGATTCACAATAACATCGTGCACTGTATGCTTCACATATGACAGGAGCCTAATACTTTGAGCTGTGTAGTGTTGTCTAGAAAGGCTGTGGGGTGTGGGAGTGGGTTGGGGGGGGTCAGGCGAAGTCCTCTCCCTCAGAATCAGGTCACTAGGCACAGCCGGCACACAGGCTTGTCTCTCCCACACAAAGTGGTTCCTCTGAGCAAAAGGACCATGACAGCCCACTGTAGGGACAACTGTCAAGATAATTCATTATGCAAATGATCTGGGAAGGAGGGGTAGACGACTTAACCTGCCGTTCGCAGAGGCTTTACTTTAAAGAGTGCGTCAAAACCAGCCACATGCAGTACGGATGTGTGCATTATTAACAGTGTTAAACTATATTGAGAAACACAGTCGGAGACTACTGTATGTAGGACATACACAGTTATAAATAGGCCTGCTTGCTTCCCTTCTGCTTAATGATACACTCTTACTGTCAACAAACTAGAGCAAATGCTGCTCAGACGAGGCCTGACGAGTTAATGTCAGAGTGGCACTGCCCCTGTGCGAGCCAAGGCTAAATCCAGCTGAGCAGGTGAACACACCGAGACAGAGAGAGAATAGGGCATTGCCATGGCAGCAAAGCTGATGTATACGACTAATATAGTAGGTAGGTCATGGGGTTGACCTAAAAAAAAAAAAAAAAGGACTTTCACTTTGTACAACTTTATAAAGGACACAGTCCAGTTCAAGTGACACGCACACGCACACGCGCACGCACACACACACAAACACAAAAACAGAATACAGTTCTCAGTGCTCTTTCAAAGCGAGTACAGTATATAAATACCATGCTGCTGGGCCATTGTGATAAGTCAGGGGTTGTGTGTAAAAGCCACAGTGATCTTTCTCTCTCAGCAGGACTTAAAGGTCATTGCTGTGCTTTACACTGCTATACTGACGTGTGAAACACATCTTGCATGGTCCAGGAAGTCTTAAAAAACTGTCTGTATGGACACAATGAAGGGATGATGAATGTATGAATCTGGTGCCATATGTCCCGATTGGGTGTCCGCACCGACTGGAACCCTTGCCTCATCCGCTAACATAGCAGGACTCGTTACACTTGGCTTGCCTGTATACAGTGCAGTAGCCTAGGGCCTTACTGCATGACGCCAGCCACACATCGGCAATTAGGGAGCCACATAGGTTTGTAAACCTTCGTGCTTTCCCGTCTGCCTGTGGAGAATGGAGATGGCTGCCCGACTCTCTCAGACACTACTGAAGCCTGCATGTCAAGCAGGCCTCATAGGAGCCTTTATGTGCGTTGTTAGAACTCAACTGATCATTTTAGATGCAGAATAATTGTTGCTCCAAATTACAAACACTAACAAACAAACAAACACCTCCATTAAAGACTTCCTGATGCTGGGGATGGAAACACAGTCATGTCCCAAAGCTTCCCCTTTTCCCACTTTAAACCAACATCGGCTGCTACATGAGTCACGGGAACTATTAGTCTGAAATAGCTTTGCATCAAGGCCATTTTCCATCTTCTGCATGCACTTCGATGTCAAAGGTGGCTATAATTACATGGGTCATGCAGTTTATTAATCCTCTGGATATAAGACAGGTTCTGCATTGCACTGACTAAGGGTCTATGGATTGTGACTCATTGATTATTGTATCTTATATTGATTGTTGAGATTTAACTAATCCTTCTGGTGGACAGGACCCATTAAAAAGAATTACTGGGTGGTTGACAGATCCATTGATGAACCGCTGACTGATTGAGGACTGAACATCTGATCAACAGATGTCCAGTGTAGTTTATTGCGCACAGAAGGTCTGCGCGAGTTAAGCATGCACACACACGCACGCACACACACACACACACACACACACAAACACACATCAAAACACATCAAACAAAGTGTGGCTTCCACACATAACATTTCCGGTGCTAAGGTCAGGGTGCCTGGGCATTTACCCCAAACCAACACTTTACTCATTGAGCTGTTGTATTGTGAACAAAAACCCAATCTAGAATATAAGTGTGTAGCTGCTCTGGGTGGAGTATAAGAGGGTTGTCCCTGCATCTGTCCCAGGCAGGACGGATGTCCCGCTCTCCCGCTGACAGTCTGTGTCCCAGTGTGAGACGGCGCTGCCCTAAGTACAGGCCCCAGTGACGTCCACAAATTAAATGGGTGCGTACAGTACAGCGATGCCAGAGCAACCAAGAATTTCTTCCCCTCTCTGCTCTATGCTGATGCCTTCCGGACTCCTCTCAACACACACACACAGCGTGTCAAGGTCAATGTACACGCAGCGCAGACGAGACAATTTTTCTTCCAATTTTCAAAATGTCAGTTGGCCCCGAAAAGGGCAGTGTCAGCGTATCCGGAGCTTTCCGAGGTTTTCAGGGGTCTGAAGCAGCCTCTGTTCTGCTTTAGAGGCCCAGCCTCACAGACTCGGTGTCGTACACTGTGCACGACAACCACAAATATGTCTGAACACTAAAAAGAGCGAGAGAGAGAGAGAGAGAGAGAGAGAGAGAGAGAGAGAGAGAGATGCTATATGAAGAGTATGTTGGTGGGGCCCTGACAGAAAATTCAAATGTGAGCCTCTTGTCAAGTCTGTGGTTGAGCAAATTAGCTGGAAGAATAGCCAACACCTACGCACACGTGCACACGCACACACGCACGCAAAGTGATGTGTGGGAAGAGGAAGCTTGTTATAAAAGCTAGGTGTACATTAGACAGGCTAATAAAGGCTCCTATTTCCTCTGTAATGGCTCCACTATATCCCCTTATAGAGACACACTGCATCACTCTGGGCTATGTTAGCAGGCCCACAGGAGACAAAGGGGCTGCTAGACATAATTTTCTCTGTGTAAACTGTAATAAAGTGTAATAACCAGTTTAGCCACTGGGAAGCTAAACAACGACTACACATACCAGATAACAGAATTATTTATTAAGTGAAGCGATTAGGTAACAGTGTAACATAATTTGGCTTCATGTCATTAACAAGTAACAGATCAGTATAGTCCTTAAGGGAATCCCATTTGAACACCTACAGTACACAGTGTTTATAGATATTATAAGTATTTCATACAAAGATGGCGGTAAATCATTATCACTAACAACCATCGGTGATTCCAGTGAACCCAAGGTGGCACAGCTAGTCTAACTACTGTCACATATCGCATTTCCTTTGGCTGTTTCCCAACCAATAGGCCTGGAGCCTGTTGACTTTCCAGAGAAGTAGGAGCCACACAGAGCCTTCATCATGCTGTTCTCCTCCTCTAAGATCTCCCGGGATCTCCTGACGTCTGCCACCACCACACGGCTCAGGCCACCTGTCACCTGTGACACAGCTTCAGGGGAGGGGGGGGGGTCTGTGGTGGAGACAGGGGATTATGAGACGGGGCCCCAATCAGATAGTTCCTGCCATAGCTGCTGCTGGGTGTCTGTTGGTCTGTCTGTGTCAAGCAGCCGATAATCACTCACACATGCCTGGAGCCAGCAGCAAGACATGAGACAACACACACACACATTTTTTATTACAAATGTTCCAAATATACATCATAGTCCTAATATTGTATAAAACACTTCCCTTATTGGTATTTCTCCATATTTCTGTCCGTAGTCTATCAATTCTTAATAATGTATAACAATATATAAAAACACTTCTTATACGAGCGTCATTTGGTTCATAAAGTACTGTGTGAAAAGGGTGAGCAAAAATGGTTCACGGTGAACACAAGTAGCAAAATGCACATGTACTGTAGTTGTACATACGATATGCATGCTAATGGTGAATGCACATGAAAAGCAACATACAGAACACGTACTGTAGGAAAATATAACACCACCATGCCTTGAAGCACAAATGGAAGTGATGACTGCACCTAAACCTGCACGTCTACACTCAAATGAACCCCCAGAACAAGTAGGTCCATGTGTGCACTTCAAAACAAGACATAAAAGTCTCCCCCCCCCCACCCCCACCCCGCCAATGAAAAGTGGGGAAAGATTCTTATGTCAAACATCCTAAAGGGAGAGAATGCGGTCAAACACCCCCCCCCTTTCTCTCTCTCTCTCTCTCTCTCTCTCACACACACACGCATGCACACGCACACGCACATGCACACATGCATACACATCACTCCTCCCTGCAGAAACTGATGAAAATGATGTGGTTCCCGGCCTATGGACGTCATCCCTCCTCAGTTAAAAGAGAAGTATAAAGCCACTAGCCCAGTGCAATCACTAATACCATGTGGCTCCTGCAGTCTATTGAAGTTTCCTACCAGCTTTAAACTACAGGTTTTAAACGGGTGGCATTACTGTAAACTAGTGGACAGACGCCCGACCAGTGACTGGCATCCGGGTGACACTGGCAGCTTCACCAGAGACAAGAGGGCACCTAACACACTCTGACTACACACCCTGCTACACTGGAGTAGCTGACGCGCACGTACGTGCACAAACATGTACAGCAGGCATGCATTGACAATTGATGACAGAACCCCAAATGCAAGGTTGTGTTTACGCACACCTCTCAATATTTCATTCTCCGTCTCTTCCTGCTGACTGCCAGGCAGCGCTGAATGAACACGACCACAATAATGCTGATCTATCATTATCTAATCACTTCACATGTTTTAGTCGGCAGAGCCCTGTAATTACTACGCTTAAGTTACAGGAAATGCCACGTCGTCCTGAAAATCAGGACCCCTGGTGCCCTGTGTGGAAAAATGGCAGCACTATTTACCATGCTGATAGACTAATTAGCATGACTGTTAAACCAGGAATTTGTTTGGATGTGTGACGTGGTCACCACAAGCTCTGCTAGGAGTCTGACCAATATGAGACAACTCCTTCCTCCTGACTCACCCAGGAGGTGCCAGTGCAAGAGAGCAAAGTGCCAGGGCGTCCCTGATAAGCCTTTATGAATTAAGGCCATGCTTTTATTATTTAATGCAAGGCCAACTCAAGGAAGTGCATATTGTTTAGGCAAGCTTTTTGGCAACTTGTTCAGAATCAGAGAGTTTGGACGATAGTACAGTTAAGCTTGTGGTAATCCGGAGATGTTAAAGACACCCCTACTTATACTGGAATGTATATAATATATACTGGAATATACTGGACAAATATGAATTTAAACTTAACACTATTTCTTTTTATATTCATATTGTTAAATGACCCATTTAGGGAATTCAATCAAGACAGTTCTATTTAAAACCACCGGTTGCTTTGTCCTTAGTAGCACTGAAAACAACAGCAGTGTGGTCACCCGATGATACTGTGCTGCTGCTTGACTCTGCCCATACACATCGATCTGGAGGTCAAGAGGTCGCAGGTCAAACCCGTCCCGTCGCTCGGGCAACGTCACATTGTCTGCCGCCGCGCTCTCAGTCACTCACACAGCTGCTGCCGGTCGTCATGGAAACACTCGGACTAGCAGCTCCACAAGACAACCCCCTAGTCAGCTAAATTATAGTGTGCCAAGGAAACCAAAGGGGGCCTGAACACAAACACTGACGTGGGAGAAGAGAGACGACTAACCGACAGAACACACAGGAGGTGTGATTAGTCCACATTTGTCTCTAAAATCCTCTTGGAGCCATTGTCACGGACACAAGCAAGCGATGACATCACATAGCTGGTGGTGGTCGAAGACAAGTCGCATTAATTCAATATGACCTTGGCCTTTCACCAATCCTTTAGTGGGCTATAGTTGACCCAATGTTGTAAAACTGTCAAAAGCAAATGTAAAATCTATTTGTTTTCTATTGGGGAAAGAGGGGTTAGGCTAAAAGGAATAAAAACAGTGTCAGAGTTCACCCCTCACTTCATTAGTCAAAGCAGGAATGTGGAACCGATGTCTTAACATATAAGAAGATAGAGGACGCAACTATGGTTCTTGACGATAAACTACACAATGTGATAACTGGAAGAGACAGGCAAGAGCAGGAGCGGCAAACACACACGTACGGTGCTTACTCCAACATTCACAGGAGGCACACCGATGTACATCCCTCCATAAAACATGCAGCATGGGCATCTATTTTACAGAAGGCGGTGAGAATTAGCCTACATTCAGCTGACACGGCCAACCCCTATCACACGCACCCAAACACAACCCAGACTGAGGCTTGGAGATATATTCCCCATCAACAACATGAAATGAAATCAACTGCCAAACACACACAGACAATAAATCAAACACATATAAATAAAACCTCGCAACTAAACAACCCATACTAAATGTTTAAACACAAGGCTTTAAAATAACAAGCCCCCCTCCGCTCTTACGCACTTTTACACACGTCGCACATGCACGTATGCGCGCGCACGCGCTGCAGTAGCGTTAGTAGTAACTCACCAGCTAAGCCCAGGCTGTCATCTACCTTCTCTGTGTTTCTGCTTCCTCTCCTTTGGCCTGGAATCACCGGAGAGGGTCTCTGTTTCCGTGCGACCCAGACACACACACACACACACACACACACACACACACACACACACACACACACACACACACAAGCTCGCGCGCAGACGGAGAGGTCTCGTCCAGAGAGGCGTACGAGACGGGAGGTAGGCTAGGCTAGTTTTCTTAAGGAAGACACACACGAGAGTGTTGCGCTGCTTTAGGCTACTACTCCTGTCTGTGACTCACTCTGCCTGCCACCATACTCTCTCTCTCTCTCTCTCTCTCTCTCTCTCTCTCTCTCTCTCTCCACCCCTCTCTCTCTCTCTCTCTCTCTCTCTCTCTCTCTCTCCCTCTCTCTAGAAACAGTGTGTGCTCCCGTGTAGCTATATCCCTCGCTCCCTCTTTCTAAAAACAGACTGTGCTCCTCTGCATCTCTCTCTCTCTCTCTCTCTCTCTCTCTCTCTCTCTCTCTCTCTCTCTCTCTCTCTCTCCCACACACACACCATACACAGCAGCGGGGAGAAACAATGCCCCCACCGTTGCCGCTCACTCTGAAAGGAGCCCAGGAGCTGTTCACAACCGGCAATAATGCCTCCCAACCATCACCATGGAAACTAATGACGGCCTGGCAGGGAGGAGGCAAGAGAGGGGAGAAAAAGGAAGGGAGAAAACGAGGGGAGAGGGAATGGGAGGGCGGCAGGCAAGAACAAGTGGGCTGGTGGGGGTTTGTGAGGAAGAGAGAGAGAGAGAAGTGAATAAGTGGGAAGGAGTGGTTGAATGAAAGATGGGGGAAGTGTGTGCGTGCGTGCGTGTGTGTGTGTGTGTGTGTGTGTGTGCGTGTGTGTGTTGCGTAGGCGGGTGTTGGCATGCATGTGTGAGTGGAGCGTGCACACAAGTGGGAGCCATGCACGTGTGGGAGGGGGAGGATTACCGTGAGTTGTTTGACCATCCTAATGTGTGCTTTCCCTCTCATGTTAAGTAATGGACGCTGTTGCATTGTCCATGGGGGGGTCGATCACAACGCAGGTCTCGGGGGACTACATGGATGCCTCAGTATGACCCCACCCCCGCCACCAGACCCTGCTTGCCGGCCACAAAGGCTGCTGGGATGACGCACCCAAGCTGTTCATATGTATACAATTATGCCTCTATCAGCCTTCTCGGCCACCCGCCCTTTAACACCCCCACCACTCTCCCACATTGGTCGGGGCTCGGTTGTGGGTGACACTCCACTGAAAGACCGGGCGACCGGTCACCCGCAAATGGATTCCCCGGATTGGCATAGAAACGCTGATCAGAATAAGCCCGGTTTCTGAATCACAACGGGGCTTCAGGACTGGGTGAGCAGACAGAGAGACGGAGGGGATAAGCCCGTGTCCCATTTAGAGGCGACTGTGTTCTCAGTCAATGTGTGTTAACCATCGCCATGGCCTTCTGTTATAGGCCCACGCTCCCTGAAGCCATTGAAATGCAAAACACAGTGAATTATGTATCACATGTGGAGGCAGAACAGGTGCTGCTCTCATCGACCCAGCTCTGACTGGCCCAGGTGAAATCTAAATCTAACAAAACAGGACCTGTGCTGTGGCTACAATGAAAAGGACTCCAAATAAGAGAGGAGTGGGGGGGGGGGGGGTGTAATCCGTTTTAAATGAGGATAGAGGCTTGCTTTCAAGGTTATCTAATGAGGCATGGTGCTTCTGCCCCCCTCTTTACACGGATGAATGTTGTTAACCTGATATGCCAGAGGAATTATTGTCACATGTCCATCTGGAGTACTCACAGCAAAATGAAACTGAAGCTCGCGAGACCATCCTGATCTTGCAAGCTTCAGTTTAATTTTGCCGTGAGAATCTGCCTCAGAATCATTTTGAATGTGCAGTTGATTGGCTGAACCATCTGGTCATTTTCGCTGTTGGCACACCATAACCACGCCACGCGACCGTATAGAGATCTACATGATATCCAGGGAAATATTCCACAGCAGCAACCGTAAAGAAAAAGTGGACGTGGTTTGAGTTCACACACTACATGCTGCCCTTAACCAATTACCAAATCAAATATAGACTAGGTGTCAGTTCAGGAAGAAACATCATCGAGCATTCTACAACTCTGTCAGAGACACACTAGGAAAAAGTCTAAATCTTCTGAGCACTCATTCGCTCCACTGACCAAAGGACAGCATCTGTCTCACATCTGCCTGAGGGAACTACTATGTGCACCGCCCTCACACACACACACACACACACACACACACACACACACACGCACACACGCACATGCACACACACACAAAGGTTGCTCTGTAAAGCCAACTAGAGCTACTGGCAGCTCACGAAGCCCAGATAATTTTGTCAGGGACCTGCTATGGAAAATGAAGCACATAAATAAGTAAATAGATTCTTAAATAGCTCCAATAAATCAATGAGTGGTTGCCATGGTGGCACACCGGGCTTAGCCTGGCTCTGAGTACAGCCTGCAGATGGAGCTGGAAAGAGGACACTGGTTTGTTGTCATGGAGACCATGCACTTGCATTCCAGAGCTTGTGGACCCAACTCCAGAACCTGTCCCTGATACAGGGACAGGGTCACACACAACGATGTACACATGCATGGACAACACACACACACACACACCTTACTGTCAGCATACATGTTGATGAATACATGATGTTTCTCTGAAGGCCCAGGACGGCGGCAGAGACACAACATGCAGCCGGCCTCTGCAGGAGACAGAGGTCGAGGAAGGACACAGCAGTCACAACAGGCAGCTAACTGTACACACCCGTATCAATGTTGGCTTATCCTTGGATCAGCTTGCTCCAGGAGGATCTCCCTGTACTCAATACGGGGGGTGGGAGACTTTTGGAAGGAAGGAAAGCTAATAACGTTACATATCTGCAGACAGGTGGTATTCTTAATGTGTCAGCATTGATCTGTTGCGGTCTTGAATAATTGAGCTCTGATGTGGATAGTGACAGTCACCCTTATTTTAACGCCTCGATTTAAACTCACTCTGATATCGCCAAGTCAAGAGATGTATTTTAAGAGAGGTCATTAATATTTTATCCAGAGGAGAAAATCCTTAAATGTATTATTAATATCAAAATCAGATCTCCTGGAGTGGAGCGGTCCTATCTGAATAACAAACAGCATAATCTGTGAAGCATTACACGCACAGATAGAGACAGATGTACTAGACCTGCTGTCCCACTCTGTGATAGGATGTTGGCTGAGACGGGAAGGGGGGATCTGGGAAATGTATTTTCTGCACTGGCCCCATGCTGCCTAGCAGTGCTTGTCCCACATGATGGATAAGGGCAGAACAGAGAAATGAGAAAAACACAGTCAGGAAGAGGAGAACGTAAAGGATAAGGCCAAGAAACTTAACATAAAATATAGGAGATGAGTGAGCCATCACATGCTCTGTTGGTTTGCAGCAGACACGCTCTGCGAGGGAATGGAAAAATACTGCCAAGTTCAAACTGTTCCGCTGGATTATTTTTGTGCTTTAAAAGGTTTATTTTTGAATTGTAACAGAGGAAAGTAAAGCCTCTTATCTGTAACGTCATTAAGATATACCTTCTGGACAGACTCCATTGCCTAAAAGCAAAACATTGTGAGGATTTATTGGAGAGTATGTTTATGGATGTGATGCAACAATAGCAAGATTGGCTTTCCCTTGAGTTACAGCTGTGACTTCAATAGTGAAGTACAATCTAATAAACATTCAGTGTAGCCAAGGCAGTATGTAAGGCATTGTCTGTTCAGTCTTAGCCCCATACCTATTTGGTGATCTTGTGGATGAGCCTCATAAACAGAAGAAACACAATGGAAGAATGTTGGCCCAAAATCCCCAGCTTGTTATCTAATAAAAGTTTTTTCATTAACTGTGCTACCAGAATGGTACATTTTAAAATACACCAGCAGTCAGCATTTTAGTAAAGTCCTTATTAGTAGCAAGATGAGCAAAGAACTTGGGGGGGATATTAAATCTGAAGTACTAGGAGAACACTACTCAATCACATTACTTCCCATAGTCTGGGAGCTCTTTCCTCGGTTTTAAGCAAATATACAGGTTTGAACAGTGACAATTTCAAAGCTGTACATTGTTTATCATTTCATCTGACTGTGACTTTGCCATTTCTCACTTCAGATTCTTGCTGTGCTGCCATTTCTTTTTGCAGAAGTCAGCAAGGCTTAGCTTAGCCTGGTGTCTACACCCTGTGGTATTTTGCTTATCAAACAAGTTTCTATTGCATTACAAGGTGTGATTCAGTTATAATGACTGTATATCATAATGTATGGTGCCGTTTGTATATAGTGTTTCTGTCTACCAGTACAGTTTAGAAAGGCATTATGAAATCAAATTTCTGTGGCTATATTAATGATTAAAGGTGTGATGCCTGTGTGTACTGTGTGAGTGTGTGCATGTGTGTGTGTGTGTGTGTGTGTGTGTGTGTGTGCGCGCGCGTTAGTAGGGCATGGTCATCTGATGAGCTGCGAGCTCATCTCTCCCTACAGCGCGCAGATGGCTTGTGATTACACATACGGCTCAGTAGAGATTACAACGGAGGGTGGAGAGACAGGCACAGCACACGGGGAAAAGGGGAGCGAGCGTCAAATCAAAACATGGAGAAAATAGTTTGGTGAGGAAAACACTAAAGTAGCTCAAACAGAAAATGTGATGGAAGGTATAAGGCACATGGGGGAGTGGAGACAGTGGGTCATGTAGTGAAGGTTAACTGGCACTGGGATGTCCACGGGTGTAGTTCAACAGACGCCAACACGCACTCACATGCACACATACAAGTACTCATACTCATATTTCCAAATTCTCAATTCCTTTTCTACAATTACCAATTGCATAAAAAAACACATTAAAACATCACTTCCCTCTTCAGTAGAGTATTTATCCAGATTGTATCACAATTAGGTTTGCAGGACAGACGTTTATCAGTTTAGGCTTGATGAGCTCCGTGCTGATGTAGAGCACATATGCTGGCCACAGGAAGTGATGGATGGAATAGTTTTAGCTGTGTGTGTGTGTGTGTGTGTGTGTGTGTGTGTGTGTGTGTGTGTGTGAGTGTCTAATGGGACTATATCTATATCGAGTAATGCACTCTTGAGCATTTGTCACTAGCAGCTAGGTGACATGACTGATCGCACTCCAGCAAGTAAGCACACCCGATAGAGCTGTGAGCTGTGTGAAAAATGACCCTCGGTTCACGCCACAAAGCACCGTTTCACTCACAGTATGTATTTATGGTAGGGAGAAAAAAAAGTCTAGCCCTAGGTATTGTGGGTAAAAATGGAAGCTCAAGGACAACTGCATATTTGCATCTGTCTGATTATAGGAAAAACAATCCCACGATTTTATTTATTGCTTATACAAAACAGAAAAAGAATATGCTATCAATGCTAACAATGATGGAATGCTAACCATGTGAATATTCTAGTTGAATACTGAACTCATGTCATAGACATTAACAAGAGCCAATGAAATCTACATAAGAATGTCAAGCGCTCACTTCTGTTGTGTGTGAATGAGCGAATACCTAAGTTACAGTCAGAGTAACTGAGACTAGAGGTGGCATTTCTGCTGTTGGCTAAAGTACAGCAGTGACACAATGCTATACAGAGAGTGTCATTTGGGAAAGTAGGCCCTCCAGCTACTTAGTGGAATAAGTCTGAGGTTTGTTGTGTTTATCAGATGGCGTGCCAGCAATTGTGACTGTTGGAACGACTAGAAGAGGATGTCTCCCATGTTTGTTTTCATATAGCACTCACCAAATGAGAGAATATATGCTACTACACAGCAGAAATGTGTGCCTTAATGAGAACCATCATTCATTTATAAAGCATGGTGACAGACCCGTTTAGAACCACCAGCAACCGCTTAATATATCAGTAATATTTTTGGAGAGAATTAATTACAGCAATTTACCTTTAGGCAGAGAAAGACCGATAGCCAAATATATTATCTCTCTTTCTCTCACTCTCAGCATCTGCTGGGTTGCCTGAGGCAGTTTGTTGTTTTATTACATTTTGACCTTTCAGGATCCATGTTAATCTAATGAAGTGCTTGTTAGTGAATTAGGGCCTCCGCCAAAAAAAAGAAAAAAGAAAAAATCCTGAAATAACCGTTAGAGGAAGAGGAGTCACGGGGGCCATAGGAACAGGATCCATCTGTGTGGATGTAGCTCTCATCTCCTCATTAAGCACAGGGTGATATGGCTGCCCTGTGTTGAGAGCTGTGGCTGGAGAAGGCAATGGTGGACAGCTGGAATAGTGGTGGTGTTGGTGGTGGGGGGGGGGGGGTTCCTGGTTCAAATCCCTGCGTGACCATTCCCAACAAAAGGAAGACCTAGGCAAAGACTCACAGAAGCAGCTGTAGTCAGTGTGGACATACTCGATTTAAAACGCCGCAATGCAAGTCATCCTACCGCCTTTTCTCTCAGCCGTTCAAGCGTCAAGGCAGAGGCAACATCTGACTCTCTCTTAAAAGGGAGCTATCTTATTTCACAAAGTCATTACAGCAGCAGAGCCGTATAGCATGATGAATGGCTTACGGGCAGTGCTGCTGACTATAATAAGAGAAGGGAGAGGAGCCCAGAGGAGTGACCCTGCGGTTGTCACGGTGACCTTCAATGTGAGACACCTTGATGTCGACCAGAGGGAGCAAGGGTGGGCCGCAGGCCTCTGGACCCAGTCAAATCCCAGCGGAAACAGACAGCATTTCCACCATTGCAGCAGAAAGTTACATAACATAATGTTGTTTCACCTACATATATTCTCATTGGACAGAGTTCTTAAACATGTAAAATAAAGTACAAACTAAGAAACAAAACAAATAGAGCTTAATAATGGAAAAAAGAAAGAAACTATGAATTCATAAATTATAGTGAGAAGACATCTACCTATTTGTGGCTCATACGGCTGTATATTATAGTTAGGCTAGCACAGTAGCTCCATCTAGTGGTACAGTAACAGTTGCACAATCAGAGTAGTGATTTTTGTGAGTTTGAAACAAAGCAGGGTTGTTTTTCTACAAGTGTCTCTACCTTGTGTGTGTGTGTGTGTACTGTAAATCTATTTTATGATAAACATATAGGAATATAGTATATATATATAGGCATAGTAGTATGGCCATATAACCATACCTGTTAAAGCTAGAGAGAACAAACCTGACATCGTAACCCAAAATACAAAATAAAAAGAAACTCTGTCTGATAATCTCACATCAACACATCATGCCATTTAATACCAGCCCTAACCAAGAGTACCAGATCAACGAGATGACAAACAAACATTCACACATTGTAGAATGTAGTGCTGTAACCACGTGCAGCTATAAAATACAAACCAATCACCATACATCTATGCACAGACCAATGTTTTACTCTCTGTAAGCCTAAGTAAAATACAAGCCCTATTCTCACTGTCAGCCCATTTAGAATGGAGAGAACTGGTGACAGGCTAGGACTGGTGGTGGCAAAAGGCCTGGAGAAATAGAATATAGGAATAAAAGAAAACGTTTCATTTTCCTGCTGACTGACAGAGCCTGAAGTACTGTAAAGTGTGCCGTGTTCAGTTTTAAGAAAAATGTGAAAAATGTTAGGCTAAGCATAAAGGTGTCATGTTTCAGTAGCATTGCTCTGTCCAGGAAAATACAGTATCAGATAGAGAGAGTAAGACACAGAGAGAGAGAGAGACAGAGAAAGAGAGAAAGAGAGAGAGAGAGAGAGAGAGAGAGACAGAGAGAGAGAGAGAAATAGAGAGAGCGAAAGAGTAGCAATGCCAACAAGTTATAGCAGATCAGCAGAAAGCCCACCCAAAGACCCTAAGGAGAGAGATAGTATGGAAAATTCAACATAGGTCTCACTATATTGGTTGCAACAGACTGGCTATGTTTACAACATGGTTTTGTGCTATATGAAGTGATGGAATGCTAAGAGGTTTCTGTTTAATGGACTGTATGATGACTGCAGCAAAAAAAAGATGTTCATACTTTGAAATTTGAAATGCTTGTTTTTAGGGGTCATGGGTCATAAAGCTTCAGAGCGGCTGCTCAGTTTGAATCTTTGAGCTTTCACGCAAAGCTAAGTCGTTAGCCTATAACTAGTATTATTATTGTGAACCATGTCAAGCCTTAAAAAAAAAGTCAGCCATGCGACACACTAACACAGGTGCTTCCTGGCTCTCCCAAACACCACCGATTACTCCCTCCCCCCGCTCCTCTACCTCCCCTCTCCTCCCTATTCTCCTGCTCCTCTGCTTCTTCACGCCGGCCTGGGTGCCTCGCCCCTTGGTGCAGGAAGCCTCGATTCCAGCGAGCATGCTCCTCTGATGATCAGAGAGGAAAGGCACAATGCCTTCAGTGTGCTAGCATTGGAGCTCCACTCGTAAAATGCGCACACAAGCCGACAAACACACACAGACACACACACAAAGGGAAAGAAATAGAATGGAACATGCTTTTACTATTAGGCCCCTTTTTTTCTTTCCATATAACTTTCCCAGAAAAATCCCCCTCATCACTGTAGGTCTAATCCAGACAGACAGCAGGCTGGAGAAGTGAGACAGACAGTGTCACACACATAGACAGACAAACAGACAGACACACAGACACACAGACAGAGCAGCATGGATAAAAACTGACCTCTATTCTTTCCCAGCCTATTAGAAACAGAAGGATTCTCTGCAGAGTTGTGTGAAAGGCACTAGGAACTAGGCCATTTTCCCAGACTGGGAAATTTGGGAAGAGTTTATCAAATGTCCCAGGACAGCTGAATTCACTAAGTTTTTATTCCTTATAAAAATAATATCTTAAGGAATTGAATACAGGAAACTGCCTACAGATTGTCCTACGGCACTCCAGAAAAAGTTGATTCTAATTCAACATTAGTCTCCAGGGACAAGAGACTATAATAAGGCTTTATACATGACCTACTGGACAAGACTAGTATGAGATTCATAATAGTCTTTAGGGCAGTATTTCACATTTCAGCTATTTATTGGTTGACATAGAACAGGGTCCAATTCTGGTTCTTTTTGCAAGGCCTCAACAGTTGGTACCATTTAGGAAAACTAGGTCACTTCCGCCTTGTGTGTGAGAATTTGTGTGCGTGTGCGTGTGTGTGTATGTATTCCAGCCAGACTCCACTACAGTATAAGCTAAGAGGCCTCTAGTATAAACATAACAGTATTGTGTAGGGAAGCTGTTACTCTGGACAGACACACAATCACTGCCTATAGTCCAATATATATAATCTATAGTTGATCATTTGGGTTAAAACAGAAGATATCTCCTAACTGACACACCAAAGAACAATACAACTAAATAACTGTAAACATGCAGATATTTCCCAGAGCCTCATTACACCACTTGGTCCCGCTGATCCGCAGACTGTTTCTCAGGAAATACTGTCATGCTGTTGCATTTCACTGTGATTCATTATAGCTATAGTCTTCATAGTTCCCTCAATAATCTTTCATGCTCCTCTTCTGAGAAACTCCCCTGACCTTTCCCATGTTTCAAGTGACTGGCTGCTCACAGCAAACTGAATCACGGTCGACAGAGTCGGTTGATAAGCACTGTCCTGTCATGAGATAACCTTGGTTGCATTCGTTAGGTTTTGCCAAGCTGAAATTCAGTCAGGAACCCTGAGTATGTTGAACATGCGTCAGGACAGGGCCTTGGGGCTGTCTGACAACACTTCAGACTGCTTTGCTGCAGGTGCCAATGAAGACTTGTGTTGACAGATGAGTCTCAACTTTAAAATAGATTTATATGCAAGCCACTATGCTGTACTGTGTAGTGCCTTAAAGCACTGCTTGGGGTAAAACGGCTGGTGGTTAACCACAAATATTGGAAACAATAACAACTATATTTTAAGGATGTACAGTATGACCCTAGAACATTTCCTATATGAAAATTATCTTTATGTTTTTAAGTGCAATATTACTACAGTACAGTGGGTGCTAATGGCCCATTTTCCCAAGGTCTCTCATGTACCCATAAAATCACAGCTGTAGCTAATAGAGGAATTAGATGTGTTTCAATTAGCATGAATTGAAAATGCTATGTTTATTAATGTCTACTGTCAATGTATTCTCATTAGCATACTCTCATACTCATAGGCAGTGTATCAATTCCATTTGAACCAGTTCAGCAAGAGTTTCATCTGCCACCTCCAACCTTTACCTATAATGGCAGAACAACATACACGTGCAAGCCTGTTTCCAGCATTCTTACCTTCCATATGTATCGTAGGTGAGACCAGCGGTCAGGTCAGACAAACTGACACTGGGCCTTGTTTTTACAACCTCTTTGAATGTAATTAAATCAATGATCGTCATACAGTATGTGGTTATTTAACTTTTGTTTCAAATGGGCTTCAGAAAACTAGTCAAATACTGTATGTACACAAGGCCTGGCCCCAAATATTTGATTATTCGGGTATTCGTTCGTTGGACATGTATTCGATTTAAATATTGGGATTCGAGTATTCGTTTTTTCACATTATGCATGCATGTTTTCCCATTAATCCCTA
>JAODTR010023176.1:0-23896 GCA_025399935.1 Amblyopsis rosae
GGCTGGGCCCGACTGGGCTCCGTGGCAAACCCAGCCACCAGGCGCTCGCCGGCGAGCCCTCCCTCTGGGCCTGGCTCTAGAGGGAGTGGCTTCCTCTGGGCAGGGTAACTCCTTCTCTTTGTATGTTCTTCATGGGGGTCTTCTGAACCATTCTTAGTCTGTAAAGTAAAACACTTTATAAGTCAGTAAATTATGAGTGTCAAATGTGGCATTGACAGACGCCGCATAAGACCCGCCCCAGGTCCGAGGAAGTGTCCATGCACTATAGTCACACCAGGTCTGCTCCACAACCATAGTGTTTGCTTGTGTAGGAGACATGGCTGTGGCACAGACAACCTCCGACATCCACACATTATGTGTGCCATGTTAGCATCTCCCCTTGACGACACTCCCCCACCGAGCAGGAGACGACCAGCACACATCCATGGCTCTGCACACACTGTATAACTCGATGTCGCCATACTACCCTTGAAAATGATTTGGTACTATATAAAATATTATATCATTGAATTACAAATGAACAAAATCACAACAAAGCTTTATAGTCTATTAATAAAACTGTTAGGAATGTTTTATCCACAATAATAAAACCAAAAATACACATTTCATTAACTCTCTCTGTATGTGGTTGTAAGGCACATTATTCAATTGCGGTGCGCTGGTGGAGTCAGCTGTAAGGAATGTCTGTTAGTTATCCTATAGCAGCTGAAGGGCTGATTTCCTGAAGGAGGCCTATTTGTAATGAACAAAAAAGAGATAATGATGAGAAGCTGCTATGGTTTCAGTCCAGAATGGCAAGGGTGTGGCTGAAACTAGTCTAAATAGCCTACTGGTCATAAGTGTGTAGAAGAACAACACACATATGAAAATAACTAAACTGTGGATGATTATGTTTGGATTTATTTAAACAATATATAACCTATGGTTTAATATATTTAATTGATGCTGATGAGGATGTGTACTACCAGTAAAATGATAGCAGTCAGGTGAGCATTTCAGTGTCTGCCCACCTGTTGTTGAGCTGTCGCTAGCCCCGCCTACGAGGAGAATGTAACGAGCGCCGGTTGGCTGTTTCGAACAGCGCAGTCTTTCGCATCCACATCACATTCCACTTATAGAGACATAGGACGTTCAGAGCGCAACGGCTGGAGATAATGCATTATGTGACGTTCTTGCAATACACGTGAAATACTTTTCCAATATAGCACTGCGTGAAGAAGAAATCATCCGCAATTCACCGTTTGCAATTCCGGTGAGTTAGACACTTTAGATAGGCCTAGGCTAGATCACAATGCGCCAGACAAAGTTGTCCTAACTTTCTTGTCAGCAGAGATTTAACGCTGCCGTTTCTCATTTCGGTATCTGAGGGAGACATGGAAGCAGTTTTAGACAATACTATTGTGATATTTGGTAGCCTATACTTATGTTAGAAAATCGTTCAGATATCCAGTGCCAGTTTCGCAGAGCTCCACCTCTTTGTTAGTTTTTAGCCTAGGCTACTGGAAAAACGTGTGGTTTGGGAACATTGGCAAACTTTATGCATGGGGAAAGCCTAAACATTGCCAGTGTCAGTATAGACCCAGCGTTAAGATATACGGTAGCAGGCATGGGCATAGGCTACGGCACAAAGTGTATGTAGACTCACTTAATTAGGAATAAAACCCTACCGTAATGTAACCCAACAGAATGCTTCAGGTAATTGCTTGTGACAAGTGTCTAAGTGTCTACTTAGCTCGACTTTGAAACACTTTCTCTAGTGAGTGACTGACTGACCCAAACATTTAATTGGCAGACAAGTTAGAGAAGGTCTTATGTGCGTTGCATAGGGTGTCTGTCAATATTTAGTCTGGTACCCTATTCTGTGTGAGGTTAATTCGCAGTTTACGTGCAGCACTATGGGCATTTGGTTGTAGGCTATTTGAGGGGTTACAATAAGTCTATAACTTGCTGACTGGTAGACTAATTTGGAAGTGTCTGTAAAGATGAATTTTATTAGGTTGTATCGTTGTGAGGGCATACTGCTTTCTTGTAAAGTGTGAACCAATTAAAACAACTGTTGCTTTGAACTTAGTTATTTAGCGATTTGTACACTTTATGTAAAATGCATTATATATCACCTCATGGTCTGCTAGCTGCTAATTATGTCTGTCTGTGCTAATCTGGTGATTTCTGCACAGACGTACAGACCCCACGTAGGCCTACCGCACTATCATAGTCTTAACAATGCGTGTCCAATTATGGGAGTGGACCTTTCCAGTGAAGTTTCCTGCTTCAGGTTAATTTATGTGGTTTGAAATGACTATACCTCTTAGCGAAGGCGGATGTAATGCCAACGCAGAGAACAACTAGTGGTAGTAGGGGAAAATGAAAATGTGTTCAAACATGATATAAATATGATTGTCATTACCTGAATTGTGAGAATCAGGGACATGTGTTCGCATTGAAATTGGTACCATCTTTTAGAAATGTATCATAGCTGGTCACTTTTTATGGGTTTCCTGTTGGCAGAAGGACGACAATGTTGAATGTTGGCAGGTGCATCCTTTTGAGAGAACACAGACCATTAACCAATCACCTTGGATGTGTCAAATGTCTTGACATGACATGAATATGTTAATTCATGTCAGCATCTTTTTTTTCACTTCAGAAGATAAGGGCAGATTATCCAACCTTCTCTTCTGCCTCCTCCCTCTGGAGCACATTGTGAAGACATTGACAAACCTGATGTAGCTACGTACATTCACGTGCATGGTAGATTATCTGGACCAGCAAGGGGAAAAATGCCCATGATTTATATAGTCAGGCATGGTGAAAAGTCAACTTTGCAATAGAGGATGGGTTTATCACCAGAGCATTTGATTTGCTGACGGCTGTCTATGGCATTTCTAACAAATTACAATAGATAATAATAAACTAATAGGATAGCTTTAAAATCCTACCTGCAGCAAATTTTTTAACCAGGAAATTTCTAAATTTTTGTGAATTATGAAACCATGAAAAATGTAAACTATGAATTTTACTTTTGTTGTTGATTTAGATTTTCATAATAATTTAGTACCACACAGCAATGTTGAAGTGAACTCTACAGCAGTTACAACATTGCCAATGAGATTGATGTATTTTGAAAATAAAGATTTAATCGACCAGCTATTCCAAGAGCCAACTGTTAATGAATAAACAAATGAGTAGCAACCCAGATTCCCACTATCTTCATAATGACCATCTGCCTCATCTTTGGCATCAGGCTTAACATTTTAGGGTTTCCTCAGGCCCTATGAAGAGCCTCAGTCCCCCACACACTCGTATGTGAGGTAAGGCTTAATAGGTTAAACCTCCACATAGTCCCATATGGGCAGCGATATTGCCTGTGGACACAATGGAAAGGATAATGAAATTGCGGAATACCCCTAATTTATTTAGGGTACAGTTTATAATGGATGTTTTTCCTTGCCGGGGGGAGGAGCAGGTTAAGGGGGCGTTGTTTGATTCCATGTGAAATGTAGGCTGTAAAGACCTTTGAGATTGCAATGTGATTAAGGACTATATAAATAAAAT
Organism: Amblyopsis rosae; assembly: GCA_025399935.1. Taxonomy (NCBI): domain Eukaryota; kingdom Metazoa; phylum Chordata; class Actinopteri; order Percopsiformes; family Amblyopsidae; genus Amblyopsis; species Amblyopsis rosae. Next base: position 3,556 of record JAODTR010023176.1, read on the forward strand.
TGACTTGACAATAAGGGGTTGGTGTTAAGAGAGGCCTGAGGGATATATTTGGACCTTGGGCGGGAGAACTGTTTATTATAATAAGCATTCTTAATGTTGTAGATGGCAATAGATATGGAAACAATATTGTTCCTGAGGTTATTTGGACAATTGGCCAAATATATGACTAGCCTATAATGACAAGTTAACTATAGTTTATTGGTGGCAACATTGTGATGTGAGACAATGTTTTTTTGTAGCCAAATATAGTGATTATTATAGCTGTGTAAGTTATATAAGGTCGTACATTTTTGTCATTCAGTGAACTGCTTGCAGCCTGCTAGCTGTCTGTCTGTGTGTGTGCTGAATAAGCTAAAGCTGGTCTGGCCCTGTAAATGAGAATATAAAGTGGTGCAAATCGCATCACACAACAATATCCTAGCTTTAGCCATGTGTGTTAATGTGGAGTTCAGAGTTCTTATGGAGCAATCTAGGCAGTGAAGGGATATGTGTTTTTGTTAGGATAAAGTTCAAATACCAACCGTTTTGCTACAGCATTGCTGATACCACCTTTTAAGAAGTTTCCTTTCCCATATCGACCAGTTTACTGCCGATGTCATGCCCACTTTAAATATAATCTTTGATTAAATGGCAGCAGGCCATGACAGTTGGACAACCTCACTAATGTCAAACACAAATTTGGTATGACCAAATATAAAATATGACGGGTCATAGATGCAATGCAAGGAAACTATTATTACACCACAGCCTTACAGCAGTTAAGAGTGCCTTAGGCAAACCTGGATTGTCACTTATAGGAAGGGCTCACAATAGGCACTTTCCTAGTGTCGGAACTTGGAGCACTACCCAGGTAGCGGAACTGTTTACAGTAACAGCCCCCTAATTGACCGTTGCAGCCTTTCTGTTTCCATTGCAGTGTAGAACCTCTGTACTGGTCTCATGAGCTGACCAGTACAGAGGTTCTACATGGTGATTTCACGGTTATCTGTATTTAAAAATAGACTAGGACAGAAAAAATTTAAAAACCTGCTGAAATTACTTTCAGAAAGGGGGTGGTTTGGCATACAGTTGGACATGAACTACTTGAAATCACAAGGTTGTAGACCTAGCAACAATGGCAAACCGTACGTACAAAGTTCTACTCGAAAAATGCAGTGCGGCACATGCTGTCATGAGAGCAACATCATTGAATGCTCTGCGTTCATTTAGGTGTGGTGCTGCGCCACAGCAGAATCATTGACGCCACACCAAAACAAACTGACTGGTAACTACCCATTTCTAACTAACCGCTCTGACGATAATTTAACTCTGTAAAGTGTGAAATGTGGCAAGAAACACAGCGTGGGAGTGACAAGTGCGCAATATAGAAGCTGCAGGTTAAAAAAAAAAAACTTCATTCAAATCCCTTCAGGAGTGCATGATGAACTGCAAGGAAGAGCCTGCCTTAGCTATAGCCAACTAGTTAAGATAGTAGTTACCTTAAAAAGCTACATAATTTAGTTATATTATATTGCGTATTACAGGAGGGCCTACCTGCGCCCCCAGCCACAGCAATGAAACAAGTCGAGTAACAGCTGGTAACTTCACCGTCAAATCTGCCTGAATAATATTAAACTTTCTTTGGTTTGCTAACTTGAATAGCCAGTAAAGGAAGCCTACGTTCACATGTCAGGTCGTCATTTCTTCAATAACTCACGATCAAATAGTGCAGAGAAGACTGCAACGATGAATTACAAATGATTTAAACAGTCCACCCTTGACCAGCTGTTTTATTTAAATGCGCTCTAAATTATTGATCGTTTGGCTTTCCAGCAGCAGAGCTATCCACATTTAGAGACCGTCAACAAAGCACTGTAGTGGAGTACAAGAGTGGTTGATTTGATTTGAAATGCTGATTCTGTTAATTGAATATCTATATGAAATACAGCTATATTTTCTACACATACCAGTGACTTTCCAGACATCAAAATGCAATTATATATTATTAAGGGTCATTTCTGGGGCATTGAAACTGTATTTCAGATTTATTTAGATTATCCTTTTAAGAAATTACACCAGATCCAATGTTTTTATAAATCCAGGGAAAGATTATGTGGAACCCCCTGAAAATAGGGGGACGCCTGGGCATGGGGGGTGGTTAATTGGGATGGCCCATCTGCTTTAGGAGACGGGGCATTAGCTCGCTCTCCAAAATGGCATTGCTGGTGTTGTGAAATTCATGCATAATCGTGAAACCGTGGTTATTTCTCAGACTATAATCGTACCATAAAAATTTTGAATCGTTGCATCCGTACTTTAAAGTTGTAACGATTACCGTTAGGATTTATATTTGTGATTTAGCACAAAACGGTTAACCTCCCTCCCTGGATTTGACGTGGCTTAAATGCCATGCTCGTCAAAACAGCAGACATGGAGGGAAGCAAGATGGTTGCTCTTTGTTGTTAATTTGCCATGCGTGTTGGCCTACAGAGTCTGCATCTCAAGTGTTTATGTGCCAGAATGCTTTGGAATTGACTATCTCTTCAAAACAAGAACAATGTTAGTTTAATTAACATATTTGCTGGAGAGAGAGAACACTACAACTTAACACATTAGTTTCACTCGACCTTAGACTTAATGTTCAGACAGCGTAAATACAACCAGTGCTTCTTCCATTCCATGGCCCACAAGTTCCTAATGTGGAAAAGTGTCTCATCTCACCTTGCGGATAAGACAAAGGACATAATGTAAAATTCAAGACTGCTTAATGTAAACCTAGACATATTCCTCTATACAAACGTCTTACAAGCTTGCTCGTTCAAGTCCAAAGGAGATCTTCGTTAGTGGTATATTGAAGTTATAGAGGGATCACTTTGGCAATGGAACGTTGACAGATATTTACTTTTTCCATTCTTCTCAAGTGTATGTGCTTCCTCTTTCCACAGTGCAGCCAGGTCCCATCTGTATAGGAGGGGCCAGTGGCCCCAAATGAAACATTGTGGTGCTGACAGAGTAATTAAGTCCAGACATAAAGGGGCTTAGCAGGAGCTGTTTATAGAGGAGGAGCTGGTATTCTCTAGGGAGAAGACAGGCCTTACTGGACCATTTCTGGACCCGATTGGGAAGAAATGTTGAGCCCTAGCTTATTTCCATTTGCACAAACGGGTACATGAGCACGTACAAAGAGAGCCAGGGATGTTATGTTGCTTATCTGATTAGTAGTCATTGAACAATAAGTGTCGGTTGAAGCCAGCGTTTTAGAAACGTTGATTTGGTCTCAAACAGTGCCCATCCCACACTGTAACTTGCTGACTGTCCAGGCGTCACCCCCCACAATGTTATACGCTCACATACGTCTCTAGCCTCCCCATACAACAACTGGCCACACTTTCTTGGATACAGTGAGCTGGGGCAGAAATGTGAGGTTTTGGTGGCACCATCAATGAATATACTGTACCTCTGGAACAATGCCGTATGATTGTGAATGTATTGGTCTACTTTATTGCGTAACTGTTCCACTAAGCGTTACAACACGCGCACATTCAAAGGCCACAGTACCCACGTGTTTGTGTTTGATGTCGCTACTGTAGACAAGGATGTGTCCCACTGTCTGCAATAGCACAGAGCAATCCTCTTAAATGATTACTGGCTGGTACGAGACCAGAGGGATGTCTTGTCCCGTGTGCTAACCTCCAAACACTCAACAATATTGCAAATAACACCATTATTGATAATGGCGTGCTAGAAAGTTAAACACTGCAACAATATGTGACTCCCATTTTGAAACCTTGTTGCCAGATGTAACAAATTTACAGTTGCAGTCTTAACATGACAACGTTGTAGGTAAGCTAATAGTTTTCACTTGTCAACAAGCCACCTCTAGTGTGAGCTTTGGTATGCTTGGAAATGTATTAAGTCTCACTCCTCAATCCAGGTTTTGTGAAAAGTGTTCATGTGCACAATGAAATGACTACATGGGTTGAACCGCAAAGAGGCTTTGGCTCAGATGAAACTCAAGAACATCATCCTGGGGGGAAAAAAACACAACAATACTATTGATGTCGTCTTTTCCGTCAGAAGCTGAATGAAGGGTAAGTCTGTCGCTGCAGAGGGCATCACCATGGAGCAGTGCTACATAGCGTGCGTGGTGGTAGTGTCAGAGGCTAGCGCTGGTGACATTTGGATGTGCAAGTGCGTGCACGTGCCTTTTTAGTCCCCACGGGGAGGCCAGCTCTCAGGCTGTGCGGGGGACCCAGCTGTAGACCGAGATGTGCCCTTTTGTAGCCGGGGTTGCGAGCACAACCCTCGCCAACGCCCCTGTAACGCTGAAAACAAGTCCAGCCACTCTGGATATGAAGGAGTCCTTTTGAGCGTCTAAATGTCACTATGCAGCCCACTGTGTCAGCTTGATGTGTACTTACAAAGGCCATTTCTTCTTATGCTGGAAGCATTCCACTGACCTTTGTGAATTCCACAAAACAAAAACAAATCTCCTGTGAAATAAGAATTCTTTTCCATGACCTTATCCTTCTGAGGTTTTTTGGGACGGGAGAGAGCAATGGAAAGCAGTTCCATTTATCTCTCGGATTTAGGATTTCACAGGCTGTCTGCACATGAATGCCAATGTTCACTTTGGTTGGGGCACACACCTCCCTCCCTTTCTGGTGTTACCTCTACTCCTCATGGGAGATCTGTTGGCGCTGGTGATTCGGTAAGCTCTTGGGGGGGGGGGGGGGGCTACCACAACAATGGAGGCTTTGTGAGACGGTCCTGCGGTGACAGGAGTGTTATGGAGGAGGCAGGGAGGGGTCTTAGCGGAGCGTAGTCTCTTCATTAGTCAGGGCTATTCCCCTCTCCCGCCCCGCATCGTCATCACCCCCTGCCTCGGCTGCCTGCCCCGGGACACGCTCTAGTAGTAGGACCGCACCGGAGCTGGCCGACGGAGGAGGCTTTCAGCTGTCGAGGACGCTCTCTCCCAGGTGACCAGCGTGCCTAGCCGCACCGTCTTACCCTGCGCTATCACCGCTGCTTCCTCAGAAGGTACGTTCTGCACTGACCGCCGTCATCAGCGTCCTGGCTGTCTTGTAAACGCTCCACCGAAGAGCCGCCGTCTGGCTGGCCCCATCGTCATTTGTTGTTGTTGTGTTCACCTGCACCGTTATAGGAGCGCTATGGAGAATAGGTTTCGGATTGTTGTTGCAATATTGATATTCTCGTTTTTTTTTTGGGGGGGGGGACGACGTTCCTCTGTTTCAACCCCAGTGGGGGGGACTGTCTCAGCTGCGTTGACCAAATGATCAGTATGCTTCTGATTGCACCCCGCCCCCTTCTGAAAAGCACACATACGCGGTCCACATGACCGTCGAGTGGCTACTATTGACTGTGGGGCTGATCCTTCTCTTCTGCATGGCACAGGCTGAGGGATGCAGGTTAATGCTATCGCTACCTAGGGAGAAAGTCAGCCTCATCCACTTGCCAACGGGTAACCCATCTCTGCTATACCCCAGTGGGATGATACTGGAGTCCTAACTGTCATTGTTTTATTTTACCTGCCTGACTTAATCCTTGTTAATGACCTGGTCACATGCTTTACAGCATATTTAGTTTTTTGGAATCCGCGTCACATTTAATTAACATGCTGCTATACCAGATTTAAGATGGCATTGTGATATTTGTATTGCTACATGATTTTATTCAAATTAATATTCTCATGCTCTTTCCAGTTATTTCCTGAAAGGTTTTTAACAAGATTCTTAGAACTTGACCGGAGGTAGTTTGGGATAGCCCTACACAAGATTTCTCAACAATAGGTGGTCTTTGTTTCACTGTCTTATTCCTTCCTATGAAGGGAAGATCCACTGCTCTCAGAAGTTGATTGTCCTGACTCTAGTTAGAACCAGCTTTAACAATCAAACTGAACATGTCATTGTGGGTCTCTTCCTGTCCTTTCTCACACTGGTATTAAACTAAACCAACCCCGGGGATGTGTACACAGCTTTCCTTCATAAACAACCAGAAATGCTCGAGCATGTTCAAAGCCTGCTCCTTCAAGGAAAAACGGAGATGGGTAAAATGGCAGATTTCTGTTTATGGTTTTATTGGTTTAAATGCATGCTCCTCAGATGCATTATAGTGCCACTAGAACCACACATTCCAAGCTTATGGTTTGTGTTGAAAACACAACAGCGCATGCATTGAAGAGCGGGACTGCAGGGAGAGGACATTGTGAGCCTACTGTAGTGGGAGGGGTAGAGAGGAGTGCCAGCCACGGCACTTGGGTGTGGTGTGTGTGTATGGGTGGGTATGTCCTGGTTCCAATCAGAACAACATGTTTGTAACGCTGGTTTCAGCCACAAGGGTAATGCTAGGCACATGTTTCTTATGACTGGAAATGTGATTTAAGTTAATGGCATTGTTGCATGTTTGGGCTCTCTTTACAGAATGAAGAAGTGAGTTCTCAGTGACTGCTGCCATGGCTGTGCAGACAGGCACCCAGGTAGGCTAATCACCTTACTACTTACAGTAGATGGATGAACTCATTGCTTGGTCAACACAAGAGCAAACCGGGTGGGATTAATAAGGAGAAGATGAATAACAATGCACATCATTATAAATAAAATGTAGATTACAGTGAAGATAAATGATTACTATTCTAATTTCTGATCTTCTATTGACTTGCTGCACATTTGTAAGGGATGCGGGTAGGATGACTTGCAATGCTTTTCCACTTTCCCAGTGAAATCGAGTGGTCAAAAACAACAGTATCCTATTACAGAGCTGTCGTGTGGTGACCCCTTGATGTGTAAATCTGCCTGGTCACAGGCCATCCTGTGTAATGCATAGGCTACCATATCTCAACAGATGTCCCACAGGACATTTATTTGCGCTTTAGAAGTGTTAACCTCAGCTCCCATGCAAAGTTTAATGTTTTAATATCCTCTCCCGTAATTTTTATTTAGAGTGCACACATGCTTACTAAGTAGCCTAGATTTTACAAATCGGGTTTAGGATTCCAATGAAACCATGCCTTAGAAAGCATGTCTTTCGAATTGGCAAGATCTCTTGCAGTCACAAGGAAGGGAAATCTTAGCTGAGGAGGGTCACCTTTTTAAATGGAATTAACGAATTAGGGTAGCTGAAGACAAAGGTTGCTTTTAGTTTTTATTCCATTGCCTGCAATTCAAATAATTTCTGGCCATTTCTATTTGACCTATTTGAGGAAGAAACACTGCATGTGTAAATAAAGAACATTTAAAGGGCATGGTGCCCATGGTTTCTGTGCTCCCAGAGAGGGTCAGAGGTCATCTAGTGCCATGGGAAGGCTCAATAAAAGGGGGGAGGCCGGCTAAATTAATTGCAGAAATCCTATTGATTTGCTTTAGAAATCACCGTTTCACACAATGGACCACATGGATGAATCAGAACCCCAAGAGATATGTTTTAGGGATGGGGCAAAAGTGTGAGGAAAAAAAATGTCTCCATTTATAAGCCTTTACAATTATGCTTGAGTTATTTCGTGTAATACATTTTTGTTAATACTAAAAACTTAATGTGAAAAAACAAATGACACCAGAGTGAATTCTGCTCCACCTGGGACTTGAACCCCGCTCCCCCTGCGCAAAAAGCAAACAAGCTACAAGGTACACCAACAAACAGTATTGTAGATAATGCCATAGCGTCGTTGAAGTATTGGAGTGAGATTTACATAATTTATGGCTACAGCGCAATTGTCTTGTCAATGTTACACATGGTTAATGACATGGGTTTTACACTGGTCAACATGCCTACATGATCACTGGTCAACAGCACATTTTAAATCTCCCTATTTAAAATAAAAATAGTAAATAATAAAAACGCTCCAAAATATGCCCCTTCCAAGAATGGTCAAACTCTGGTATGTGCAGGAGAATATATATATTTTTTTTAGGGAAAATGCCAAAATGGTACATAAGAGGGTTTTGTATTTTTTTGCTTTTCTGAAGAAAAATGCAAGAGGAGATGCCAACATAAACACACAAGAACAGGATATCAAATGGATAGTATCTGGTGATCCAAGACGGAAACTAACTTTATTGTGTGATTGGTACAGTAAAGTTTCCTGTTGTGTGATTGTGAGATCCAGATCGATGTGACACTGTCCACATGTACACTGCTAAATCAACCTCTGCTCGTCTTATAGTTGGATATTAACTGTATGTAAAAGTGTAACAAGTCCCGTTAGTAAGGTTAAAACCAACAGTTTTGCCTACGTCTGCCATTGTTCAAACATTGCGCATGTAAACCAAAGGGACGAGAGTGTTATGAAACTCTTATTATATTGATTCTTTATGACTATATATGTATGCTGCATTGGCTGTGCTGAAAAGCGTTAGTGCACTTAACTATAATTAGCTTTCATACTGTAGCTAGTTTAGCCTGGCAAAATGCTACTTAGCGTAACTTTTAACAAAGGTGAACAAACTATCAGGAACCCGTTGGAATTTTGACTTTAAATGTTTAACGATATTAAATGCAGTTGTACTTTAAAGGTTAAATCAAAAGCAGAGGTTGTGAATCCAGATTTGTTGGATATGTTTCGTTTACGACACTGCAAATTTCAACAGAGTCGACATCTGCGACCGGAGCAAGCGCGTTTAGAATTGTCCCTGCTCCCTCGCTACTAGGAACCAGGAACACATGCATAACGACTAGCTGTCCCAGCGTTAAACAGTTTAACTGACTAGTGTGGACATGGTCTGAGACAAATCCTTGCACGCCAAACAAATGTCTAAAGCAAGCCATGATAATACCCAGTAAGCAATGGCCGTCCATAAACGTTGAAAACTAATTGAAATGTCCGCCAGTCGTGGTCCTACTTTCGCCTTCTTATCAACAGTTGAAAACGGGTTGTGAGAAACAAGAGACATTTCTACAAATATAGATGTTTCAATAAAACTGTTTGATGGAATATTTAGACTATTTTGGCATAAATACATTATACAACCTTCAACACACAGGGAAAACATGTTCATTCATATTTCGTAAGAACTACTTTTTCCAAACAAGCACAAGTGGCTAATCAAATTAAAACAAGTAGCCTACATGATGGTTGTAGCAGCAATAATTCATAACCTCTTTTGGTAATTTGTTTTGGGTTTAACACTCAGAGTCCTCCAAAAAATATCGCTAAAAAAGTCTGCCAAATTGAGTGTTTCCCTGTGTGGAATTTGTTTACGTAGCATAAATGGATTTTTGCTAGGCTAACAAACATTTGCTTTTCAGCAGACATGATAGTTTTATTACAATTGCTACAGTCTTTCATGAATATAAAGTGAGATTTCGTAATGCTCTCGTCCCACTGCGCAACTGATGAGTGTGCATGTTGAAAAGCACAAGGGCTAATGCAGGAGGCATACAAGTTGCGGTAGAAAGGGGATGTCTACTGTGTATGTAATGTAGGCAATTCGGCCAATACATTGTAGGATAATCTCCATGCTATTTATAATAAAAATGCGCGCGACCAAATAATGTGCTAGTGCGACCAAATGAGAAGGTTGGTAGCACCAGTGATACCAGTGGGAAACTGTCTAAATGCCAGGTGTAAGTATGCCTATAGCAACAGTAACCAAGGTGGGTGGGGCATTGACTAGTGGACTATTAGTGGACTTGCCAATGCTGGTAGCGTCATGATGGTCATCAAAGTAGAAAAATAAACTAATGTAACTCGGGTTATGCTACATCAGAGATGGATGGATGGATAGAAATAAAATGTTTATCTTTTGTTCTCTAAGAAACTGGGGGGATGCGTCCCCCCTCCTCCTACTGCTCCTTTGGGATGAATTACAGTGTGATCTCCAAATCCAAAATAAAAACTTACTATATTACACACATTAAACACAGCTTTACTTTGTTCTTTTCCAAAATGTCTTACAGGGTCACTTTTTGTATTTTTTTTTATTGTTATACTTAAATACTGTTTCTGGTACCGCTTGAGATCTAGGAATGAAAACACTATATGCTAAACCCTGAGTTAAGTTTGTACAGTAAATGTATTGCTAAAGCAAATCTAAGTAGAATGAGAGCATGTTGTTTGCCATACAGTGCAAATTAGGTTTTTCTCTATAGTGTGCTTAAAACTATAAGGTTCGCTTTGAGCCTGACATCATATGTGCGTGGAATAACAAAGTTGTGTAATCCTCGCAGTGATATAGTGCATCTAATCTGCATTGTGTTTACGTAACCTCTAGTCTCAATTGATAATTAGCTGCATGTTGTTCTTGTTTGGGGACCATTCCAGGTGCCATAGGTGTGATGGGAGGGAACAATCAGGTTGCACCCATTTGTTACACTGACACAATAAAGGGATACAGCATTTTGAGGCAATGCTAGCCTGTCCTAAACTGGTTGTTTGACCTATTACCTTCCAATAACCTTTGTGTGTCCTTTATCTCTGGCTTCTTTATACATGTCCACCAATTTGACGTAGAGGATAAGAGACAATGCCCTGGCCTTGTTCTCTTCCCGAGTTCAAATGATACCCTTGCGAAGTCACAGCCAAAGGCAGATGTTGTGAAAATCCAGTTTTTCTAAGCACACAGGAAATGGGACGGACACACACACACACAATATGAATACGAATACTGAATAGACACATGGAGAAAGTCTATAACAATAGTCGAGCAGCGGAACTAAAATGAGGCAGCTGTCCTTGTGCATGGAAATCATGTTATAACTGTTTCTGTTGATCCCAGCGGCCCCAGTTAATGTTTCCGGTCCGTTAAGCGAACGAAGTGGCCACTTTGAGGGATAAACCTTATGTTTTAGTAGGTGTATGTGTTGTCCACATTATTATATAGTATTGTTCTAGCCCTATGGGCTCTGTAGGGAGGAGTAGATAGGAATGTTAGTAACTGTCATGGCGAGGGTAGCTGCAGCAACAGTAATGTGTCTTAACACAAGGCCCAGAGAGTGCCTACCCTCAGCTGTGCCCTTGGTGCCAGCCAGGCATCTCAACAGTCAGTGGCATGTGTGCTTGCATTGCTGTGGACATTCCTGCAACATGGCTCTGCTGCTTGAGTGAAATGTAAAAGACCTGTTTATTTTTTTTAAGATTTGTTTAATGAAAAAAATTATTTCTGCTCAGAAGGAAACAAAGATGCTGTTGGCATGGTAAATATGCTGGCGCTATAAGCAGGCCCGGCTGGAGAGCACTGTGTGTGTGTGTGTTTGTCTGTCCCTTTAAGCTGTGGATGTAGCTGTGGCCCATCCCAGCATGGGCAGTGTAAGAATTCCTCTGGCCACATCTCAGTGCCAAGGCAGGATGTGTGAATCCAGTGATGACTGAAGCTATGTGTTCTACTGTACTGTACCGTCCCTGACAAAAGTCCTTTGTGTGCCCCACCCCCCTCCCCGCCCCCCACAGGTGTGGTTTGGTGAGAGGTTTGAGTCCCCCCTGCTGAACCCACGGTGCCCCCGAAGCCCGTTGAACCCACGCCACGGCCCCGGCCTGGCCGACGTCTTCCAGTACGACCAGTGGCTGGCGGTGCGTCATGAGGCCGCGCTGGTGCCCATGCAGGAAGACCTGGCCATCTGGCTCAGCAGCATGCTGGGTAAAGAGTCCTGAGAACTAGGGATGCATCGATAGATCGGCATGAGATCGAATTCAGCCGATTTCCACTCAAAATACGACATCGATGGTAGTCTGATTTTCCTGTCTTTGGTCGATACAGAAAACTGATATTTTTTGTCAATTAAATGGCTGTCAATGCACCATTAATTTAGCCGTGTGTGTGTGTGAGAGAGAGAGAATCTGTCAATTTTTGCGGACTAAGTCGTCCCAAAAACAGACCTGATATATAAACTTATCTTGTTTTTACTGTGTAGTGTTAGCTTTATGGAGTCCAGTTTCCTCTTGAAACGTGCTGTCTCACAGTTCACACGGGTGTCTTGAGTCAGTGGGCTGTGGGGTAGGGCTGTTTTCAGACCACAGAAGGAAGAGGGAGGAGAGCAGCTATCCCTCCCACGGTTCCTCTGCCGTTCAACTGAAGGCTATTGTCCCTCCTCACACAATGGTGCTCTGACAGGAAAGGAAATTCAAGCGCCCTGGAACATGGCTGTTGGTAGAAACCACTACGGGCACAAGCCTTGCTGCTTTTTGTTGGCAAGGAATGTGAACCGGTTTGTCCCACTACAGTTTGGTACAGTGACCTGCAAAACACAGATATGTTTAGCTAATTCCCCAGTGGTATAATTGTTAGCCTACTCGGGTAGATTAATCCTAGCATTTCCACCATTCTGTCACAATCCGTGAGGTGTCGGATGTAGTAACAGGTAGTCCATTGTGGATAATATGTCTGGCCTTGAGGGTTGTGCTATTGTCTAGTGAGCAACATTTGTAGGGTGAGCTTTGTCACTTACGATTATGGCTATTGTGGGGTTTGTCTTGTAGTGGAACAAGTTAGGGTTTATGTTTGCCCTTCTGTTGAGAAGGAATGTCATGTCACATGAAGCAGTGTTTCCCAGCATGATTTACTAGATCTCAGGTGGTTCCCAGCAACATAAATTCTTAATGAGAATATAATGAAGAGAACATTAAATGCATCAGAGTTTAACAAATGCACCTTTCTGCTTGAAGAATGGATATTTTGAACAGTTACCTACCGTAGTCATTTAAAACACTGGGATTCATTGTAGGATACAATGACTTCTCATGTTGTGGCTTCATCCTTTGTGCGTGTTTGAAGGTGTGGAGGTGCGGCCAGAGTTTTTCATGGAGGAGTTGAACAATGGTGTGAAGCTTTGCCAGCTGATCAGCGTGCTGCAAGACAAGATCACCCTTAACTGCCTCTCAGAGCTCAGCCAGGTGAGCCACAACACGGAAGACACTGGTCCAAATACAGAATTGTTGGTTTCTTTTAGAAGGCAAACATTCACTATGTTTAAAAAGTCTTGTTTCAAATTTGGCTGCAGTTGTATTTGTTTAAAGGAACACTAAATACAGATGGCAATCTGGGAAGCACGTGTGCTTTATTTTAGGGGTGGAGCTTTTTTTTAAATGGTGTACATAAATGTCAGCTACTGTATGTCAGCAATTGTTCTCATCTATTGTTTATGTTGCATCTGTGCTATTTCCTACCGTGGTTGTGTTGTCAGAAGAGCATGTTCTTCTTTGCCGTGTCCTGGTACCTGATCTATAAAGCCTTGTTCCCCCTAGCAGCGGTTTCCCATGAGGCAGGTGACCTATAGGAGGGATGCCTCGCCAGGCTCTTTCTTCGCCCGAGACAACACCGCTAACTTCCTGGGCTGGTGCCGCCACATCGGGGTGGAGGAGACCTACCTGTTTGAATCGGAGGGTCTAGGTAGGAGACCCCGGCACAGTACAATCAGTGTAAATGAGCATCAACTGTGGTGTGTTTCAGATAATAACCAATTAGACTTGGATTCATAGAGAGCCACACATTTTGCTATCTTTGCAGTTAACAAACAATAAAATGCATGCTAATTTTTGTTGTAATTTGTAGCAGTTGTAATGGTAGGCTAGAATTAGGCCTCTTCAAATGAAAATCTTTTCTACTATTGTTTTGGTGATCAGGTCAAGTATATTACATGAACAGCTGGGCACCTGTCACAGAGTTGATATTGAAGATATAATTGGGGATGTTATGGGATAGACCTGTAAGCTTCTTTGTATAGCACATGCAAGCCAAATATCCATGGTCAGGCTGTTTAAGCTTTACCGCTTAACCGTCTGTTGATAAGCAGTCACCACTAGTTAAGTGGCCTTGTGGTTAATGGGTCTCACAAAGGCATCGGCTTGGCTGACTTGGAAAAACAAGCTGACCACGACAGGACAATGCAGCTGCTATCTTCAGTATGGTAGCCTAGAGTGACCCTGACTCCACTTAGCGTGATGACAAGTTACTCTTTGAACTGAAAGCTAAACTTTAGTGGTTGTTTTTTCAAAGTGGCAGTATTTCCGTTTGCCTCTTCAGTGACCCACGTATTAATCAGGTCAGCAGAGTGCACCTTATCTCCCGCAGACAGTCATTAGTTTGACTCCGACGTTTGACGTGGCCTCTCCTGTCGTTGTTGTTGTGAGGACCATTGCTCTGTTTCACAACTAGTGGCTTTTCATAGAACCATGGCAGCCTGCTCCTAGCATCACGTCAACGTGTGCTGTTGTGGTCTGTGTGTTCCAGTGCTACACAAGGAGCCTCGCCAGGTGTGTCTCTGCCTGCTGGAGATCGGCCGCATCGTCTCCAAGTAAGCCAAGCTTAATTTGGCAGCGGCGTCCTGCGAGGGATGGAGCTATGGCGCATGTATGCAGGCCTTACACTGCACCTCACTGGTGGCTTTGTGCATCTGCCCCTCAGGTACGGCGTGGAGCCTCCAGTGCTGGTGAAGTTTGAGAAGGAGATTGAGCTGGAGGAGACCCTGTTGATGGCTGAGGAGCCAGCTCCGGCTGTCAAGACCTTCAGTGTCTGCTGCCAGCATGATGGCCTCTACCAGCCTGGGGTGAGTCTCCCCCTGACAGGCTGAGAGTCCACGTGACTTGTGGATACTGGTGGTACTGCACCATAAAGGACCAAGTATCGACCATTTGTGTGTGTGTGTGTCCATCCAATGTACCCTTGCTGTTCTGTGTCTCGACCCTTCCAAAGAATGTAGGATAATTGGATATTTTGTATTTGAGATCAAACAGAGCCACCGTCCAAGATGGCGGGTCCCATCACTATTAGTTCTGCATCACTGAGCAATGCCTTTGGGAAGTCTATGGATGAACTCGCGTGTTGATGAAAGAAACGCATACAGCCATTGGACGTGTTCTCAGTGGCTTGGCAGGTCATGTTTGTTAGTCCGCTGTCCTCTCAACACACGGCTGTGGAGTGAGACTCTACTTGAATTATTAGCGGGCTCACAGCGCAGGCACATGGCGCTGGTCAGAAGGGAACCCCTGAGGCTGCATGACGCATTGTAGCGTTCCACGTGATGTGCTGTGACTCTCCCCTCGCACACGGGGCCGCGGGACAAAGTGTGTGTGGCCCTGCAGCAAGTGCATGTCGTGAACCTGGGGAGGGGTTTCCACGGAAACGGTACATGCCTTTTAGAAGCATCCTGTAGTTGCAAACTAAGCCAGCAAGTGTGACCTGATCACGGCTGTATAAAAACGGGATGCAGTCTTGTAATGGAGCGCCCAGACTGGGCGGGGCTTAATTGCCTGCCTTCTGCGTGTTGGGCGTATACGTCATGCCAAACATGCACATTAGTGTCTGCTGTGCTCACCACCTCCACAAATCCATGCTCCGTGCCCTTGTGATGGCATGCTAAAAATTAGCTTTCTTCTTTGCCCTTGTGATGGCATGGCATGCTAAAAAGGAGCTTTCTTCCATGCCCTTGTGATGGCATGCTAAGAATGAGCTTTCCTGGGCTTTAGGAGACTCCATAATAACCCAGACATTATATAAAGAGTCTATTTTATTCCCTCTTTTATTTTAAGAGGCTCAATCATTGTTCAAATGAGTTTTGAGACATATGCGTGAGACGCTATTAGGGGCATCTAGTAGCTGTGAAAGTCAGTACAATTCCTGCTGTGTTTCCAGTGGCTGTCGTGGGCCATGCCCATACCAATCTAACCAGTGTCTGTGCTGTCTCCCTCCACAGGAGCCTGGCATGGATGACCCTCCATGTAACTGCTCCAACAAGGTATCAATAGAGTACCTGTCTGAGGGCCGCTACAGACTGGGAGACAAGACCCTCTTTATCCGGGTGAGAGGACCTTTGCAGCACCGTGGAACCACAGTTACAAAGTCCATAGTTGGGATGTACTGGGAATGGACACGCTTCTCATATGCCATGTTGTACACACACACACACACACACACACACACACACACACACACAGTCATGGATGTCAGTGGTCTAATGTGGTAGATGGAAATTATTTTGTGGCTATGTAGACACAGACCAGGAGTTTTGGGGGAGTTAAACCACAAAATTAGAGAAGCCATATGACTAGTGATTGGTTAGAATACAGGTTTCTTCTGTGCACAGGAAACATCTAACAATGACAACAGCATGGTAAAACACGGTCATGCAGTCTTGAATGTTTCACACAAAATGGCAAAAGTACACAAATATAGAGGAAAGATGTTGATAATGGAATTTATAAGAATAAAATATATTCTAGCATAAAATGAAAGTGGCAAAGGAACTTTTACAGTGGTAGCCTACTACTTATGTAATACCGCTAGTCTTGGCATTAGCAAGCTGTTAGCAAGAGGAAGCCAGTGTGTTTGCCAATGCATATCATCTGGCAAGGAGTGTGAAAGCCCTCGTGGCGTTCATCCGCGCTCCCAGAGCCTTGGATTGGCTGTCCATAAGCTTATTGTCCAATTAGAGTGGATCGCATTAGCCCAATTACATAATTAATTCCATCGCTGTTCACCTGCCAAACATCCAGGCACACAGCCTGTACCTAGACACTGGGTTATTTAAAGGACGTGTTACAAGTGGCTGCTTGTTTGTATGTATGTTTGTGTTCGATACTGCTCTATGCCTATGGACCCTTCCCACATACATGGTACATACACCAAGTTGATACAATGAATATGGGGTATGTGTGATTTTAGGTGAAAAGTCCCTTATTTAATTTAAGACAATACCTCAACCCCCTTCCTGAACTCTATATAGTTTAATGCTTCTGCCACAGTTGTACTCAGTTGTATCTGATGTAGTCTTCATCAGATACAACTGAGTACAACAGACAGTAACTGGATCAGTGTCTAATCCTGAACTAATAGAACATAGCTGAATGTAGAATGTTGACATAAGGAAGCTGCAATAATAATTTGACTTTAAAGTGCTTGCACTATGCCCAACTGACCATTCTAAAGGTGGCAGTAGTTGGCAAGTAGTGATTGACAGGTCGAGACATTACATAAAGAAATCGTGATTGGTGAAAAAAATGCTTGCTGTGTATTATGGCGAGTTGGGTATTCCCTTACCACAACTCTGCTTTAATCGCATCCTATGTTCCGAAACTGGCGAAGTGAAGTGAGTAATGGACAGTTACTGCCTCCTAGACACCTTCAATGAAAATCGTGTGCTCTAACATTGTATACAGCGAGGTGTCAGGAGAACACGTTCCTATTGCGGTTTGTTGAAAAGCTGTGCAGACGTTCCACAACTCTGCCCGACCCGACGACATGTCAAACTCTTAAAAACTCCAACCAACTAACACCAGCTGACGGCGCACACTGTTGGCTGGAGTTTGTTGGGGCAGTGTGCAAGCAGCTTTAGAGTGCATGTTAATGAAAATGTGTTTGCGCTATGGGGGAGGAAATGTTTGTTGTTTTGGTGTGGAGGTCATGGCTTCAGCCAGAGTGTGATTGTAACCAGCGGGTGGCGCTGTGCTCCCCTTCTCCAGATGCTCCATGGGAAGCACGTGATGGTGCGCGTTGGCGGCGGCTGGGACACTCTGAGTGGCTTCCTGCTGAAGTACGACCCGCTACGCTTGCTGCAGTTCACCACGCTGGAGCACAAGATCCTGACCTTCCAGAAGGGCGCGCCGGGCGCCCACCCCGCCCCCCCGCCCCTTCCGGACATGGACCCCCTCTCCGCTGTCGACCAGCTCATGTCCTCCTCCTCGTCCTCCTCTTCTTTCTCGTCGTCCTCCTCGGTGGTGCCCCCTGCTGGCCAAACCAGCCGCTCCCGTAACCCCTCCCCAGCCGGCATGCCCACTCTGCCCAGGAAAGGGGGCCCCCTCGCGCCCAAGAGGCCTGACGCTGTGACCTCCTCGTGCCCCCATAAGCCCACCCAGCTCCCTTTGCCCACCCTCGCCAAAGGCTCCGCCTCCAAGCCCGTAGGCGCCGGGTCGTCTTCTCGCAGAGCCCTGACCCCGTTGCCACCCACGGCCGCCAAAGGGGGCTCTGCCCCCGGCCTTAAACTTCGGGGGGCGCCGCGCTGCGTGGCCTCGCAGCCTAGGAGCCCCGTGTGCCTAGAGCCGTCCAGGAAGTGCCCCAAACCCTGTGTGCCGTGTGCCCCGACCCCCTCCCCCACCGTGATGGACGGACGCCCTCCGTCGGGCGCCAGCCAGCGCTCTCGTGCTCCCCAGAGGCGGGCGGGCTCGCCAGGCTCGCGGCTCCACACGGAGCCCATTAGGCGGGTGCGTCCTGCAGTGCGGGGGGCCGCAGGGACTCCAGGTGGGGCCCCGCCCTGCCAGCAGACCAGACTACAGGCCAAGGGTAGGCCGCCCTCCTCCCTGACCCCACCCAAGCCCCCTTCCGGTCCAGCTGCTAAGGGCACACAGGCACCAGTCAGAAGCAAGGGCCAGCTCCCTGCCTGTGGAACAGCTGTGGCCCCCGGGCGGCTCCCAGGAGCCAGTGCAGGCCCCTGTGCTCCCGGCAGGCCCGCTCAGAAAGCAGCCGCTACAGCTCAGAGGGCGGGCCGCAAGCCAGCGGCCCCTGCTAGCGCTGCTCACACTGTGAGAGGAGCTCCTGTGGCAGCACAAGCGAAGGGTCCACAAAAACACAACTCCAGCACCAAACCTGTCCAGAGTGGCCCACAGTCCAAGAAGGCGCCCAACAGCGAGGATGCATATTTTGTGATGAGCACCAAACGGAGGCAGAAAACGTAGCAGTAAACATGGCGTACCTGTGTACCATGTCTGCTGATCTCCTGTTTTTATTCCTGATCCTAAAACCAGCAAGTCTTTTTATACACTAATAAAGCTTTTAATGTTTAATTCAATGTTCCAGATAGGGCATTCCATGCAAAAGCAATAAGGTTGAAGTCATACATGTAATTTTACTGGAACCAAAATCATGTACGTCAACTGGAAAAATACTTTGATTCCCCAGTGAGAACCTATATTCCACTGGTGGAGTCTAATGTGTTGTCTCTGAATGTGTAAGGTGTGTTAAGAAGTTGATTTTTCATGGTGTCGGATGAAATGCGATGTATTTTCCTGGCGTGCCTTTACCATATACTGCTTGTCTGAGTGGCATTAGAATGTTTAAGGTGATGGGGTGGGGTTTAAACCGATTTTACTGATAATTGCACAGTGTGTTTAGCACCCATTGTGACTTAGATTTTCTTTCTAGTCATACAAGAACTACTACTGATCAAATGCTTTAAAGTTATGTTTTTGATTAAGAATACAACTTACAGAACACATTTTGTTTTGACATAAACAGCATTGTTAAGACAGACCTGCTATTTTAGATTTGGATCTTAATTGTGATTGTGTGTGTGTATATATGGAAGCAAAATAATCTAAATGAAATTGGAAGTTTTGATTCATATTGTGTGAGAATCTCTAAGTTGTATTTTATGTGATGGTATTTGGCACTTTACAGGTTTGAATGTTAATTTTATTTGTTTATGTATGTCTACCTTTGTCGTTAGATTTAATAAGTGTTAAAACAACATGGTAGCAGTTTGTTTGCAGGTTTTCCACTGGTTGTGGAATTTTTGGAATATCATGGACTATGGTATTACACTTTAAGATATCGCAACAAATATTTAAATCATTCTCAATCGGGTTAAATTGGGCGGAAGATAACCTCTGCCTCCTCACCTCCAAATCTCAGCCTTCTGGAGCTGGGCTCTTCAATATATATCAGTCACACTATTTTTTTTTTAATCTCCCAATAAACATAATGGCATGTTGGCCTTTGAGTTATTCTCTGGACTTTGAGATATTTGAGGTGAACTCTACACCCCAAACCAATGTTAACGAGCTACTGCATTTCTATCAGGCATCAAACTAATGTGCATGCTAACGTGAATAAGTGCCTTTCCCCAAACAAAATACAAAAAGGACAAGTCTGTTTCATTGACTCAGCAGGAATAATATTAAATGATCCATGTTGATCTACAGGATAATTTGAAAGCAATACAAAATGCCTGATAGTATTACAGTATATTGCATATAAGGTGTAACCCTAGGCATAACCCTATATGCATTATTATTGTCACCTGATGCCAAGATTGTGTTTCCTTTACATAATGAAGACATTTCCACCATAAATTGAAGTAAATGCACAAACTTGCTATGAATTTGACAAGAATGCAGGAAAAGTGTTTGATCAACATTTTCTGTTAACCACTGGTGTGAATGTTTACTTTAGTACTTATGTGAAACAACCACATTCATTTCCAGTTTATCGTAGTGATGCTGCTTGCTCCCTTATACAGACATAGTTCTGGTGGCCAGTTTTTCCGTTCAATACAGGACATGGACATTCAGATTTTTATAAATGGACATGTCCTGCAAACTATCGCTCAAATCCACCAAACATTATCAGCCTATGGGCCCACCACTCGTGGGAGGAACCATAGGGGTCGGGTGCGCTGTCAAACGGGTGGCAGCGAAGGTCAGGGA
>JAODTR010023187.1:0-23890 GCA_025399935.1 Amblyopsis rosae
CAGGTGTGTTGGAGCAGGGAGACATCTAAAACAAGCTGGATAGGGGCCCTCCAGGACCGGAGTTGGGCACCCCTGGTTTAGACTTTATGGATTGTGTGCGTCACGCTGCTTCATTCAGTAGTACGCTTGGCTTATAGCTAAGTTCTTCAAGGCATAAAAGCCAAATAACTGTTTATCTCTAGAAAGCTGTTTTGGGGTACAAGGATGGAAGCTCTTAATCTGTAGTTTCTGCTCCAGCTCATCAAACACGTCGCGTATGCTGCAACACTGCACTTCCATAATAATAAATGGAATTGGCTACACTAGGCGTAGAGGGCAAGTGGAGCGTATATAAGATGCAGAGATCTGTAAATAGACAGACTTTTATTTATATTTTTATACGAGGTTTACTGTTACACATCGAAGTGGTCATAAACTTTTAAACCAAGCTAACAGTAAACAGTACGCAGCAGGTGTAGCCTGTGAAAAGACAAGTTCCACCACTTGGTTAAATGTAGCCTGGCCATTATGAGATGCTGCTGTGTCATTGTTCATTTTCATTGGCTCCCAGTCTGTTTCATTTGTTTTAATTGGTCCAATGTTTGCCAGGTATTAAATATATCTGTAGTCACACCCCAATTTCTTAACTTTTTTAGTTCTATACTGTATATACAATATATTTATTGGCATTTTCTCATTGAGGATACAGATATGACAATTTCTAAGGCCAAATGTTCTTATGAAAATCTAAATTATTTGTAAAAAGTTATGTATGTGCAAAAACACATACATACTGTGTAGCTGTAGGGCTGATTTTAAATAATGACTAATATAATATTGTCTCAACATGTAGTATTTGTCATTGTGACTAATGAGGAACATGTTTTGTTAACAATTCTGCCTTCTCTCCCACCTGCAAATCAAGTACTATCATGAGGCCAAAAGTCCCGCCCCCACTCCCTCCTAAGGTAGGAACCACCAATACATGGGATGCAACTCTGAATCCTCAAGCTGTCATGATCAGTTCAGATTCATGAGTAATCTCTATTAAGCAGTGTGTTTGTTAGTAAATTAGTTCACACAACAGTAACCAGGAGATATCTTCTAGTTGATAATGGGTTCAATTCATTCTGAATATACTGCTTGAATATTTACAATATTTAGCTTGAATAAATACAATATTTTGATATGATCTTTTATTTAACCTTTTATAAATTAAGGTTTATACAATATTTATTTAATATTTCAGTTACCATGTTTTTCTTTGAAGGATATACATTTCTTCAATTGCTGCTGGTGTGTATTGTCACTTAAGTCTCTCTTGTTCTGTCCAGCCTAAGTCCATCTGCCCACCACAACAACAAACACCACAGCGACAACAGCAACAAAAACTTGACGACAGCCAATCACACAGCGAGGATGACGGGGGAGGGACCATCAAGCGCTGTCCTCTGCCAGAGTCGTCGAGTCCAGCTAAGAGCGCCTCCAACGTCCCCCCACGACCCCCGCCTCCGAGGCTACCCCCCCACCGCAGGAGTAGCCTAGGTAACGAGAACACGCAGGGTGCGGATGCCGAAAACTCAGCCCCAGGGGATGATGGGAGCTTTAGGCATTTCTGGGAGTGGCTCCACACGCCTCACACTGAGGAGGAGCTGGAGGAGGCATGGGAGGTGCTGAAGGAGGTGAAAGAGCTGCAGGAGAAAGAGGAGGAGGAAGAGAGTAAGAGCAGCCATTTGGTAGATTGGTAGATGTCCCAGCTCCTGTTCTGTGTTGTATGTTGGCTGCCTAGTCTACCTAGTTGACTTTGGTAGAGTCTGATTTGTTGACTGTTTTAGGTGTCCCACCTAGCTATAATCCTACTAAATGTGATTGGTTGTTTTAGTAATCCTGCCCATTCAGCAGCAATCGTTGAGTCTCATTGGTTGATTTGTCAGTAATTGTAGTCTTGCCCTGTGTTCAGGGTGGTGTAACGTTTAGTTTCCGTTCAATTAATGCAAACGGCACTACAGCACCGACAGAGGTGGTTCTACCATCATCTTGTGCATTTGTACAGTAGCAAAATCTACAGCAGTAAAAGCACAATTGCTTTGTTGTTGTTAGCCATGTGAATGTTGTCCAACCCACAGCCCACATGCCAGTTTTGTATCCTATTTAAAGTAAACGTTAACACCATTCTGATCGCAGGCTGTTTTACTTATTAATCCATCATCTGAGACTTTTTTAAATAATTTTTTATCATTTGCTCATAGCGCTTAGTCGTCCTAACACCACCACATCTATCTATTTAGCTGTTCCCTCTTCCTGCTTCCCATGTGAAAGTCAAAGTGAAAAAGACATAATTTTGAAGAAACGTTAGATTTTATTTGTTTATACCGTAGTGAAAATTAGGTCTGTTAAAGTATTGCGTGTGCAGTGGTGCATATAGATCTTAAAGTGTACAAAATACGGAATATGATCAAAATAATACCTCCGACATGAGATATATATATATATATATATTACACACACACACTTTATTTTATATAAAATATTGGTTACAGTATGCATTTACTGTAACAGGCAACTAAATAGAGAGCCTATGTTACTTCCACATTATGGGACCTTAGTTTGAACAAAATATGTATGGTAGTCGTGTCAATGATGTCATGACGTTCTCGCACACAACCCACAAGCCGAAGAAAGCATTGTTTTGGTGACGTATGTTGTGTGAGACGAAAGCTGTAGTTCACTGAGCGGTTACACACAAAACCAGAGATTACTTTATTATTATTATTATTACTTATTTTACATCTAACTGCAACCTTCTTGACTTGAACAATTACCTTTTAAATAGACAAACATCATATGTGTACTTCGTGATACATTTCAAACGGGATCAAAAGATAATTTGATTCTCACCATTGACTACATATTTTATCCAAACTAAGGTCCCAGAATGTGGATGTGACTTAGGCTCTCTATAGAAAAGAGGTAGGGCTAGGGCATTAAAATCACAGTTGGTTAACTGCTGCAGGATTTGGCCAGTACCCAGTTGGCAGTTGGTGATTTTCAACTCCACAAGAGTTGTATGCTTCCTGCTAGGCTCCTTCCTTTTTCTCTCCCTCCATCTCTGTCTTGCCTCCTTCAGTGTGTGACCACTGTCGGTCGTTTTCTAGCGCACCTCCTCCTGTCCTGTAGATTGTCTTGATGTGTAGTTACTCTGAGCAAATACTGTGAATGGTTCGTTGTACAATATTGTATGTTTACTGATACCTAAAGTACATTGTAAAGTGTAAACAACCATCTTCTCTCACGCCAGTCACCTACAGTACCTTTTTGATCAGTAGTTTCTCGTGTGTCTCTCTGCCACATGGACAAGCATACTTAGTGTCTGTCTCCTGTCTGTCTTTAGGTAATGGCCTGAACTCCTCTCACAATGGCGAGAGGGACAGCCCTGCTGACAGGCAGTCCACTATGCCCCCTTGTGTCCCTGTACGGAAAGACAAGAAGGACGTTCCGGTAAGCACACAATGCTTCAATTCTACCGTGCAATAAAAAAATGACAATATTATTAATATCAATATTAACTATTTAAAACATGCTTTGATCGCTAGACATGATAAGGCTGGTCATATTTCTGATGTTAAAGCATCTGTGTCTGTGTGTTGTCGCCTTCCAACCAGAAGCCGATCAGTAATGGTCTCCCGCCTACACCCAAGGTCCATGTAAGTAACCTCTCTTTCTTACCTTTGGCACCTGTTTTTAAGTATGTGGGGTGTTTGCAATAGCAGTGTTTCAGTATACCTCATCAGTATGTGACCAAGTTGATCTTCTTGTCTTTAGATGGGCGCATGTTTCTCCAAGGTTTTCAATGGCTGCCCACTGAAGATCCATTGTGCCACTTCATGGATCAATCCCGACACCAGAGGTAACCAATCAGAAACTAGATATGTCCTTATTGGGTGATTAATGTTCCATTTGTTGGATCCTGTGTTAGGTTGTACTACAGTAGTGTGTGGTAATAAACTGTGTGTGTGTTTCAGACCAGTATTTAATATTTGGCGCTGAGGAGGGGATATACACACTAAACCTTAATGAGCTGCATGAAACCTCCATGGAACAGGTGACTTTTCTGTTTGTTGTATATAACATAATACTGCATCTACACACTGTTGCAAACCCATGACCACCTTGTGTACCTATGTTTCAGTAATAGTCCTCTTGTATTGACGTCGTAACTTGTAAACTATGAAACGTGTACGTAGTGGCAAATGTGTACTACTGATCAAATATGAAGTCATCACTGTCAAATGTGGTAAATGGACTGCATTTATATAGCGCTTTTCTAACCTTTTGGCCACTCAAAGCGCTTTACAGTATTTTTGCCTCACATTCACCCATTCACACACACATTCATACACCGATGGCTATTGTTGCCTTGCAATGGCGCGACCAACCACCGGGAGCAAGGTAGGTCAGCACCGGGGTTCGAACCCACAACCTTTCGGCTGGGAGCCCAACACACAGACCACTAGACCATCCTGCTCCCTACTGATACTTAACTACTGTATACTGTGTACTACTGATCTAATATGAAGTCATCACTGTCACCTGTATCCAGCTCTTCCCGCGGCGGTGCACCTGGCTGTATGTCATGAACAACTGTCTTCTCTCCATATCTGGTGAGACTTGGTTGTTCATTATGGAGGAGTCCTGGTCTCTTCTACACAGTAGAGTTGATTTAAAGCAGCGGGCCTACAGTAGGACTACAGTAGGTCTGCAGTAGTCCTATGTTCACAACATGACACAGCTCTGTGTCCTGCCTACATGCTCCACTATAATTGTACTTACTGTAGTCCTTACTGTACCTGCTGCTATGTACTTGTACTGTAAACCTACACGATCCTACATTCTTGTACTTGTATTGTAGCACTTACCGGCTACTTTGTACTGTAAACCTACATGCCTCTACATTATTGGAATTATTGAAGGCCCTACCTGCTACTGTGTTCTTGTAATGTAAACACTTCATATATACCTTGAGGAAGACAGCTTGCCTGTTGAAATGTTGGACTATTAAACCTTTTTTGTTTTTTTTCTTTTCTCCTTTTTTCTGAGAGCGGCCCCATCTTCTTTTTCAAAAATGTTCTCTACCAGCCAGCACCCCTACACTTGTAGGTGTGCGTTCTTTTTCGTGTTAGATTGTATTGTAAACACTACCTGCTCCTAAATATTTGTACTTCAAGTAAGCGGCTTTAAGTGAGAGCATCTGCAAAAAGTTTAATGTGCTTTGCATTGTATTAGCATGATAATTATACTCAGAGAAATAGAGAGTAGATATTATTTGATATTTGAATGATTTCGTCTTCTTATTTTGTTTCCTATTTGGCTTCCTCATCTCCCCCAGGCAAGGCTTCTCAGTTGTATTCCCACAGCATGCCTGGTTTGTTTGAACACGCCAGGCAGATGCAGAAGTTGCCAGTAGCCATTCCCACACACAAGCTGCCTGACAAAATGATTCCCAGGTAAATGCTGTACATGCATAAGGTTTGTTTAAATTTCAGGTTGTCATTGTTCTAGTGGGAAGTATTCTAACACACACACAATGACACATGTAATTTACTTTAGCAAGTCGTCTAAACTGTTGGTATCTTTTGGCTCATTTCACAGGAAATTTGCTGTGTCAAACAAGATTCCAGACACCAAAGGTTGCCAAAAGTGTTGTGTTGGTGAGTCTATGACGAATGTCGATATCATGTGATTTGTATTGCCGTTATTACAACATAGTATGCTGCTAATTTCACTTCTGGAACGTCTTGACTTTAAGATTGTATGATTGTTTGTGTGCAGTACGTAACCCCTACACGGGCCATAAGTATCTATGTGGAGCCTTCCAATCCAGTGTTATTCTTTTGGAGTGGGTGGAACCCATGCAGAAGTTCATGCTTATTAAGGTCAGTACTTTGTTCTAACCTCAAAGAAATGGTTCATAGCTTCATTTTGCGACACGCGTTGCAAACTTGACTAGAGCTGTGCTCTTCACATGCACGAGCAGCAGGACAAGAGAATTATAAAACATCACTTTAGAATATTTCTTTCTTGTAACTGTTGTTTTAAAAAAAGGTTACTCCTTAATTAACCTGACTATAGCTAGTAGCAGACTGTCCGGTGTTAGCTGCCCTGTAGATGGTGGAACTTTACTTTACGTTCAATTAACTTCAACGGCAGCGTACTAAATGAGGAAGGATATGTCCACGATTGTGTCAGCATTTTACATTTCATGCATTTCATATCAGAATGAGACAGCATACATTTAAGATGAAATACGTTTGTAATGAAATATGTCGTTTCGTAAAAACGTTAATTGAACATTCAGAACGTTTAGTCCATTGAATGCACCCCTGCACACCAAAATGTTCGTTGTTTGGTTACAGAGAGCCAATCGGAGACAGTGTAGAGGTGGGTCTTCATAGAATAGGGTGTTGTTGCACACATGGAATACAAAAACAGAGCACAGTTAGTTGAAATGCGGGAGAGACTCTTAGAAATTTGTTTTTTATTGTGCTTTATGTTTGCATATGGATCGTTGCAGGCCAGACATTTTGCTCTTGTGGGCTGCCTATTGGGGAACCCTGCACTAGACTGATAAATAACCAAACTACACACTAACTGATGTCTTGCCAGTTATATTGCTGAGCTAATTGTTACAAATGCATCCAAATACCTGACTGTGTTGAAGGTTGTAGCGAGCTGCTGAACAAAAACATCCCTTACTTTAGAAACTTTTAAGCTCTCTGTCCCCAACAGAATATAGACTTCCCATTGCCCTGTCCGCTGGAGGTGTTTGAGATGTTGGTAGTCCCAGAGCAGATGTATCCCCTCATCTGCGTTGCCGTCAGTAAAGGGACAGAACTCCACCAGGTGGTTCGGTTCGTCACAGTTAACCCAAACGTCACGTTGTCCTGGTTTACTGAAGCAGGTGAGAACCAGAGAAACAGGCTTCCTAGACCCCATACCCGCTGGACAGCAGAGTTATT
Organism: Amblyopsis rosae; assembly: GCA_025399935.1. Classification (NCBI taxonomy): domain Eukaryota; kingdom Metazoa; phylum Chordata; class Actinopteri; order Percopsiformes; family Amblyopsidae; genus Amblyopsis; species Amblyopsis rosae. Next base: position 6,996 of record JAODTR010023187.1, read on the forward strand.
ATTGTTTTATCCTAAGTCAACAGTGAATAGAAACTATCTACTTTTATTAATGAAAAGGCATGCTCTCTCTCTCTCTCTCTCTCTCTCTCTCTCTCTCTCTCCCCCCCTCTCCCCCTCTCCCCCTCTCCCCCTCTCCCTCTCCAGACACTCCACAGACGTGTGTGATCCACGTCACCCAGCTAGAGAGGGACACTATTCTAGTCTGCCTCGACAGTGAGTCATATGCAGACACTCACACCCTGCTGCCTATACTGTACTGTTCTCCATCAAGTATGAGAGAATGTAGAATTGTCAGAATTCAAATATCTATCTATCTATCTATCTATGACAGAGGTGCTGTGTGGTTGTGTGTTTATTGATTGTATACACTATTTTATATTTTGTGCGATCTAGTTAACTGAAACATTTGTTGTAGATTGATGTGTACAAAACTCAAAACTCTCTCTAGGGTGTATAAAGATAGTTAATCTACAGGGAAGGCTGAAGTCCAGCAGGAAGCTCTCAGCCGAGCTTACCTTCAATTTCCAGATCGAGTCAATAGGTGAGCAGGCCACAACACAAACCACATTAAATATTAGGGGTGTTAACGGTTCTGAATCGTATCGGTCTGAGACCAAAACTGCTATACAAACAGTCGGTCTTGTGATACACCCCAACCCACCCGCTATTTACAATCACAACAGGTAGAAGTGTAATGCTACAACTGTTACACAAGCACACACAAACACACACGCATGCGGACGGCTGACACATGCTGAGCTTCACTCACAGGTAATTTTGGCATCTGAACCCAAACCGGACATGTTTCATTCCAAGTTCTGTAGCAGTTCCAGAGCCTTGGGCATTCATCGGGCTTTGTCTGCTTACTCTTCCCAATGTCTGCAAAATGAAGGTATAAGAGAAATTGCCATGGCAATCAGGGTTTTCATGGCACTTGATAAGTGCTTTTTTTCAGTTGTTGAAAACCAAACCAAACAAAACCCCCCCGAGAGAGAGAAAAAAAAAAGAATGAGGTACTGCATGAATCGAACCGTGAATTTAGAGAACCGTTACACCTCTATTTAATGAATATATTAATATAGCGAGGGAATATGCCTTTGGAAAGAAAATTAATTCCCGCATGTTTGCAGTGTGTCTCCAAGATAGCGTACTGGCATTCTGGAGGCACGGAATGCAGGGGCGGAGCTTCAAGACCAACGAGGTAAGATCTCTACTGTGTGTGTGTCTGTTTGTGCGTGCAGTTATTTTAGCTGGATACAAATGTCTCTGGCTCTCTCTCTAGATCACCCAGGAGATTTCAGACAACACGCGCATCTTCAGGCTACTGGGCTCAGACAGGTGAGACACACACAAGCTGCAATATAGTTGTTTGGTTCTTTGGTCTCACACATTGTGTATACACTAGTCCAGACGTCACTAATAGACAGACCCAGACGCCATCCTATCCGGACCTATCACTGATAAATTGAGAACTGTTATTACATTTTGATAGAGCGTTTCTATTTTAAACGGTGACACATTTCTCTACACGGCAATGTTTTGGTGTCCGCGGACACTCTATGTGTTGTAAATAATCTCACGTGTTGCAACTCAGTCAATCAAATCTATGCATTCATAGTCAAGTCGGTGAGTGAAACGCACACACACAGAGCGTAGAAAGATGGGATGAAAGGCCGAGGTATTTTCACATGGCATGCTTTACAAAGAGAAAAATACGCAGCATAATTCTGTTCGCCAAATTTGAATGCACCTCATCTCATGTTCTGACTTTTGAGACTGTGGCAATGTGAAGCGCAACCCAGTCTCTCTGAAATCAACCAATCAAATTTTTTTCCATTTTCATTTTTTATCTTTTTTGGCTCAGTGGACATATCGATTATGTTCAATAGGATACTTGCATATTGCCTTTTAGTAATAAATAACTTGTTGTTGACTTTTTATACATTTATTCTTCAAAGTCCATATAGGCTAGGCTACTCTATATGTCTGCATCATTCTAAATAAAGTGTAAATATGAAATGTAAAGAAGGTTATGTTTATTTCATGCCAGGCAGAAGGGTTTGTAAAATGCCATTGCAAGTGTTGTCCAGTTTCTGAAAAATAAAATGCATTTGTATTACCGTATAATCGAGCCACTGCAGACTCACGTCCCCGACCCACACACATCTAGTAGCCTAGTTGTTATGCATCTCATGTAGCTATACGTAAAACTCTGTTGGTATCTTTCAACGTGTCAATAGACACGTAGCTAAAGTAAACGAGTTATGCAATTTACGTTGAGACATGCAAATTTATGACGCTTGCAAACTTACACTTATACTGTACACTATTTTATCTGCCACTCACACACACACGCACACACACATCTACAGTACACTATATCATCTGTCACACACACACACACATCTATAGTACACTATTTTATCTGTCTCGCACATCTATAGTACACTATTTTATCTGTCATACACACACACACACAGCTGCAGTACACTATATTATCTGTTACACACACAGCTACAGTACACAATTTTATCTGACACACACACACTCACACACACACACACACAGCTACAGTACACTATATTATCTGTCACACACAGCTACAGTACACTATATTATCTGTCTCACACACACACACACACAGCTACAGTATAGTATTTTATGTCTCACACACACACACACACACACACACACAGTGCGTGTGTTAACAACTTGTCTGATGTTTTGTGGATGAAGAAGCTGCAGTAGAGAACCAGATACTCAGGCCAAGGATGGCCTTTCTCTGCCCAGGTACAGCCACTGTTCCCTGGGCACAGCCTGCCCAAACCCTGCCTTTTTTCTCTCAGGAGCTCTGCCTGGTTTAAGGGAACTCTTACTGGGAGTGATGAAGCCCAAAGTGCACCAGGCCCACAGTCAGCCAAATACAGCAGGGGTTTTGACCTGTTCTACCAATATTATGACATTTTTGGTCAAGAATATTTAGAACTTAGGCTTGGTCTATTTTGGGCTTGAAGATGGTGGGAGAAAGTGTGTGTGTGTCTGTAGTACAGGCCTGCGGATATGAGTTACTAAGTAGGCTGCCTTCACACAGTTGCTACCTCTTGTAAATGCAGTGTTTGGAAGTTTTTTCTTCATTCAGTGTGTATTTAGTAGAGCACACAACCAAGCAGTGTTTTATACAGCCAAACCACCAGGTGGCGCCCCATGTATGATTGAAAGTGCCTGAAACAGTACATAGTTTTTCTTTTCATTTTTGGGAGAATAGCTCTTATGAGGGCTACTAATGTGGCCGGTTATGTTGGAAACACCGTTTCATTATCAAAGTATTTTAAAAATGTAATTATTTGAGCTACTGTGAAGACAGCCTAACTGTGCAGTTCTTCAACTCATTCCTATCTTCTCTTTCTTGCAGTTTTACATAATAATAATGTGTGCATAGAGAAAACTATACTCAGTAAGGTTCATCAATAAGGTGGTGGGGGCGTTCTTCCACTGTAACGGTGTGTGTTCAATTACATTAACTTGTGTTTTGTGTGCTTTGTTTTGTGTTTTTTGTGTTTCCCCCCAGGGTTGTGGTTCTGGAGAGTAGGCCGACAGACAACCCTACAGCCCACAGCAACCTCTACATCCTGGCAGGCCATGAAAACAGCTACTGAAAGTGACACACATATGCACGCACACAGGCACACTGTCCAGCTCAACATTACCAGAAAGAGAGATGACATCTCTGTAGCCTTTCCTGCATCCATTCCACTGCTAAGTAACCCCCCCCCACCCAAAAAAAAACACACACACACACACACACACACAGAGCTAAGCTTACCCTATTTTTATCTGGTCTGCAACAAAGGAGCTGGGAGTCACGTGGTTACCTGTGCCCCAACATGTGAATCTGTAGGCCTATATTTGCAGCCATAGAAATACGCCGCATGTTTGGAGTAATCAGAAGGAATGGAGCCCTGTTTACAAGATAAAAGGACTTTTAGAAAGGTCAATTGATAGGGTAGTCAGGGATACTGTACATGTGTTTAGAATATACCTGGAATATCCTTCAGTTAGAAGTGAACAACCAGATATATTAGGCTGACTGACATCAACACTACTTAAACTACTACTACTACATGTACTACAAATACTACTATTACTGCTACTGCTGTGACTAAAGGTTCACTGAAATCATCCTGCAGAAAGACAACTTCCCATCCATCCATCCTTATTTCTTCCCCATGTCTCTTATTTGATATCTTTGTGTTCATTTTAAAAAACATTTATTTATTGTGACCTGTTACTATTACAGCCAGGATGGCTTCTTTTTGCATTAATATATTTTTTTTTTTTGAGAAATAAGAGGAAACGCTTTGCCACCTCTGCTAGCATTACATTCTGATGCTAACACACCACACAAGTGCTTAATTGACCTTAATTTAATTGTTGTAAATATATGTAGTATTTGTTGACAGGCAAACACTAAGACTGGTTATGTAGATATAATGTGTATGCAGATGTTTGCTGAGACAGACAAACAGGCATGTTGACAAGAAACCTGCAGGTGTAAAGGTAAACGGGTTCACTTCCTGGTTCCTTGATCACGTAATGAGGGTTAGGAAGTTAAAACCCAAGCACTCTCCTCAGATTAACAGCTATTGATGATATTGTGATGATATTATAATAATGTTCTGGTGCTCAGGATTTGTCTGAGCAAACGCAGGAAGCCACACTGATTGACCATGTTTCATTGTGCATGCGTCAATATCACCATCAGCCCATATAAGGGTGTTATAACTTCCTGGATGTTTGCACCATAGCAACTGTCATCAGAAGGTTTGAGGATGTGTGTATATGTTTCTTTCTCCTGTTTTTGAATTCCATGATCAACATTTTAAAAATAATTAGTTTTACTCTGCTTATTTGCTATCTGATTTATTTTTATTTTAAGAACCACTGGTGTAAAGAATTTTGCACAGAGATAAAATGTATTTGATATACAAATGTGATGTCATTATAATATATGACCGTGTGTGTGTGTGTGTAGGCTTAAGATATTTACATATATAGTGTGTAAATCATGTATAGATTTGAAAGAAAGAAATCTGACTTTTGCAATTCCCTTCAATAGCTTATCTTGCAACTTTATGTACTACAGATGCAGAAGTTTTATTTACACAGCTGAAAAAATCTGTTATGTTTTTGTTTCATTTAAGATGATTTAATGAGTCGAGATTGCCACAAAGGTCAATACAGCAGCAGTTTGGATTTAGACAACTACAGAAAACTACTAAAGACTTAATTCTGTCAACTCTTCTATGATTGACACTTACTCTGAATCTCTGATATATCAGAAGATTAAAACATATGCAGACTGGTTTGTTGTGCTACACATCCCAAGCTTGCCATTCTAGATTTGTGCCAATGAAATACAAGCAAATACAGGTTTATAATATGTTGGTGGCAATTGTATAATTGTTGTTGTTTTAAAAGATTTTTATGCATGTTTTTTTTTTAACATCCAAATAGCTTCTGTAGATGGGAGTTTGTAGGAGTGAGGTACATGTTCTAGTGTCATGTTGCTGTACTAAGAAGAAAAAATCTTATTCCATGACGAGCCCCTGGGATAACCATGTATTTTCTACCACAAAAAAGGCATTTGATACAAATCAACTGCAACTACATTTCACATCACATAACATAAAAAATGAATTCACTCTCAAATATTAGAACAAGCAGAACAATAATTATCAGAACAACTAAAAATAAATAGATTCCAAAACTAAAAAAGGCTTTTTTCCCATTTGAATACACTGTTTCTTCTAAACTGTTAATTTAAATAAAAACAATTACATTTTCAAATAGATAATACAAGTGAATATGTAAATTGAATCAACACCAATGCACCAGGCCTACTTTTAGATGTATGAAACAAACTCAAGTTAATTTAAAAATACCAGTCAAAATGCATTTTAATTTTGTTAACTTTGTTACCAGCTTTGCCTCAATTAATTTTATTTCTTATTTTTTTCAGTTGTGGATCCCTAATCAGGTCAATAACTTTGTTTTTGATAAATGTTCTTCAATACTTTTTCTTTATCATTAGCTTGTTTGTGTGCCATAATGGTGGATTTACATTACCATATATGGACACTTTTTAAGTGGTGTACTAATGCATATTGTCAATTTCAGAAATGTTCATTAATTTGACATTCCACATTGTAGTCATTTGGTACTTGCCTGTATTGCCTGCTGTGAAATCTGAATTTTAAGTGCTGTTTGAACCAAGTCATAATCCCAAAAAAACACTACAGATCTTGCTATCAGAGTATCAGAATAATTAATTTCATGTTGCAGTGCACAAGTGTATATAGTGTAAAATAAAAATGGTTTGGTTTTACATACTGTATAATTGCATATATTTTGTTTCAGAAGTGTAAAAGATTTATGAGGTGACAGTTTAACACATTAAAACGGAACTGAAAACATGCATCTGCTTGTATTTTTGTTGATTGGCCATAGCATAAAAACGTAATCGTTTGATAAATATATTTAAAGTGTAACTCCATAGCCTGACTACACCACTAACACTGCATCAAGTAGCTGAGTGGGGTGAGGGGAGAGGCTGGGGGACCCCATTAAACGTTTTGTTTGATAAGTATGGCTCATAGTGTTCTCATTACATAAAATGCCGATTTGATGAGTCTCATCACAAAAAAATCATATTAGTTTACAGCTCAAAAATACATTTTAGGGTGCAGTTACACTTTAATACCTAATTTATTATTAGGCAGGTATAAAATCTAAATTATGATGCTAACTATATTAAAACGGATGTTCTAGTACGCAGATGATTTTGGTTTGCAAACCTGCCACATAACGAAAGTATCGCTAAAAGTTATTAAAACAGGAGAATGCTACCGTACGCGTTCAGCACAGAAAGGGGGAAAGACCGACAAGGTTCAAATAATAATTTGACACTTGAAATGCTCTCCTGTTTTTCTTGGTCAGACTTATCCAGACACACTGTAAAAAGCATTCAGAACTGTCAGTGAAAACCAGATTCAAAGGCGATTTGAGCCGATTGTGTTTTACACAAGGTAAAGTGTCACACCTGCCTACACCGTTCACAAACTATTTTGGGTGACATGTTTCTCAGCCCATAACAGGCTTTGGTAAACAGCTCTTTAAAGCCCCATCTAGAACATTTCTTCATTGCTTCCTGGCTTTTCTTGCTAGGTTATCGACATCACTTCCGGAATATAATCGTTTCTTTCAAAATAAAGTTATTTATTTTTATCTAACCACCATCTTTCTCGGTCTTTCCAGTTCTTTCTGTGTGGGATTTGGAAGATGATCGCGTACGGTAGCATTTGAGACTTTTATTGTAAAATCAAATTTTTGACCGGACACCATTCGGATTTGGGTTTACACCTAAATTGACAGTTATTTATTCAGAATGTCCTAATTTCTGTATTGACAGGGTGCCGAGGCACAATGTTTTCTGACATTAGCTGGGTTAAATCTGCTATTACTGTTTTCGAAACAGGTACGTATAACTTCTATTTGACAATGTATTTGTTAACTCATTGTAAATAAAACCTTAAGCTAAGGAGACAAACTACTACGGTAATTAAAACGTGAAGTGTATCATCTTTGCTCTGTGCGGTATAGTAACGTGGAGAAAAACGTTATTGTATGGTTATAGCTACGGTAATGTAAACAAAAACTAGCCACATACTACACTGCTACTAATACAGTACCGTATAAACATGATCATCTACCTACCGTAGTTAACTGTATTGTAGCCTATGTCGAGGAACTAGCTAACCTAAATATTCACATTATGTACTATATCAGCTAATCAAAGACATACCGTACTGGCTATAATGCCTGGTGGAATAATATATAATATATTGTCCACGGTAACCGATGTAATAATTAAGATGTATTTAGCAAATTTGTATTAGTCAATGTTATGTTATCTGACAGTGAGATAATTTAAGAGTGTCACCCAATCCCGATATTAGTTATATTTATATTAGCAACAAATGTGTCTTTCATTTTTTACAGGAAATTGGAATTGTGTTGCAGGTGTAGTTTGTTAAAGGGAAGATCTGCAATGCTGTGTTGGGGAAATGCCTCTTTTGGACAACTGGGTTTGGGTGGAATTGATGAAGAGATAGTGGTAGAGCCTCGGAAATGTGATTTTTTTCACGGGAAAAAGGTGTGTGATGTGGGGTGTGGCCGTAGACACACGGCGTTCCTGCTTCAGGATGGGACAGTATATACTTGTGGCTGTAATGATCTAGGACAGTTGGGCCACGAGAAGTCTCGAAAAAAGCCTGGTGGGTTAAATATGTAATTTCTCTATGGCATGTACACAATATCAATGTGAGCCCATCCATTAACATTTGTACATTTTTGTCTTTTGATTAGAACAAGTTGTGGCACTAGATGCGCAGATCATAGTTGCCATGTCCTGTGGAGAGGCGCACACACTTGCACTGAATGACAAAGGACAGGTTTTCTCATGGGGTCTGGCCTCTGATGGACAGTTGGGCCTAAATAACTTTGATGAATGTGTTCGTGTGCCTAGGTAACAAATTATTTAATGTTAACAAAAACATTTACCGCATGAAATATGCTGTCATTCAAATTTACAATGATAATCTACTAATAATATAGTTTAGCATGTTTTAATCTCTAAATGTATATTTGGCTAGCCAAATGAGAAATAAAGTGTGTTAATGAGAAATAAATTGCATAAGAAAAAAAAACAATGGGATAACTTTCTTTATGATCTGTTTTGTCATTATGAAAACCCCAGGAATATAAAAAGTTTGTCAAATGTACAAATTGCTCAGGTAGCCTGTGGATATTGGCACTCCCTTGCTCTGTCCAGAGGTGAGAGTAGTATTATAATACATTCATTTGTATGATCCTTTACTTCAATGTGTGTTTTATTTCTTATTGTTAATTAACTATACATATTATTTTGTCCAGCGGGCCAGGTCTTTTGCTGGGGTCAGAATCGATATGGACAGCTGGGCCTGGGAATAGCCGGGCAGAGCATTTCCACACCCCAAGTCATTCAGTCATTGCAAGGCATTCCTTTCGCCCATCTATCTGCCGGGGGAGCACATAGCTTTGCTCTCACACTCTCAGGGGCAGTGTTTGGTTGGGGGAGGAACAAGTTTGGACAGCTAGGCCTCAATGACAATAATGGTGACACCTTCGCCCACCTTATCCATTTGTTAACGTGACAGATGATAACCAGATAGCTCTTCAAGATCATACTAATTTTCTACAGTCATTTTTTAGATCGACATTTCCCCAGCCTGCTGAAGTCACTTAGGTCCCAGAGGGTTATTTACATCTCCTGTGGAGAGGACCACACAGCAGCACTGACCAAGTTAAGATACACAATCTGTTTGGCTGTTAAAATAAGAGGTGTGATGTGTGACATGGTAATCACTTTGGTTTGATTTGCACCATTCATCTTTCCATCATCATATATTGTATGGTGGCTACTTTAGCTAAATGTTAATGTATGTCTTATACTACTGTACCTAATACATTCATTCCTTCCTTCCTTCCTTCCTACCTACCTACATACTTCTCTGCTGGATGTTAATGGGAACTGAGGGAATAGTACTGTTACCTTGTTTACATTTACAGCATCAGCAACAGACAGACACTTTTATCCAAAGTTACTTACAATGAGTAACTTTGTAAATACACCAACAATTGTAAGGAAAACCACTCTCTGTTAGAGAGCATGTCATTGGGTCAGTCATACATACATTGCCTGTATATTATTCAATCCTCAAAATAATTGCAAACATTCAAAATAATAAAGTTCTTATATAAGTCATTATGCTACCCATACATTATATAGATCGTAGTTTTGTCTTGTACTAAGTGGTAGATGGCTGGTTTTCTGACCAAGCCTATCAATTTCTATATTCCCATATTCCCATTCTATATTTTCTTAGTAAATGCTCATTAGAATATTATTTGAGAGCATTTGGTCTTGTAGTGCCTAATGTACATAGAGAGAGAATAATTTGTGTTTTCCATGATTTTGCAGGAAGGAGGTGTTTTTACGTTTGGTGCAGGAGGTTATGGCCAGCTTGGACATAATTCTACAAACCATGAGATCAATCCCAGAAAAGTGTTTGAGCTCATGGGAAATGTAGTCACACAGATTGCATGTGGAAGGTACATTTCACAATGTATACATTTTTAGAGTTTTGATGTGAATTTATCCTTTGTGTTGTAACTTTGAGGAATTACAGGAGGAATTTCCCATGTAAAATAATGGATACAGTTTAGGAATAGGTACATTTTAAATGAAATCGTTGTCATAAAATCTCAACTTTGTACTCTGACCTGTTTGCCCTTTAAAGGCAACATACTTTGGCTTTCGTCCCCACTTCTGCAAAGATAGACTCATTTGGGCTTGGGGGAAATGGCCAGCTAGGTACACGCTCAACATGCAATAGAAAAAGCCCAGCACCTGTCAAAGGACCCTGGGTAGAATCCACTTGTGCAGTGCCAGAAAATACAGGTGAGGAACATGGCTACGATTAGCTTTTATGTTTATGAGTTATGATATCCCAGGTAGCACATGGAGGCTATGAAGCAGACTATGCCCAGGAGTTTGTAGTTCTATAACAGCATGGATTGTGCATCACTTTCACATTCAAAGTTCTGTGTGACTGAGGAAAGATGAGGCTTTGACACAGATATGCTGAAATAACAATCTATGGATTTAAAACTACATTTTAAATTCCATAATAGAGACGGATATATTTTTTTTTTTAAAGGATGCATTCACATAGATGGCACTAAAGTATGTGTTTAGTTGTCACCCTGACACCCTGCCCTGATGTGTCTGTTTTGTTTAAATAGATACAGCGCTGGACTTCTGTATAAAGACAATCTATGCCGGAGGAGATCAGAGCTTTGCACATTATTATACTCCCAATGTAGGTTTACAAAACATTTCTCTCCACATAGTTTCATTATACAGTATTTTCCTAGTGTCTTGAATATGAATATGAATATGAATATAAACTTGAGCTGTTAGCAACATTATTTCTGGTTTATTTTATAATCATTTCCAAATGTATGCTCATGAAATTAATAGTTATATAGTTTGACTTGTATAATAATAATAATTATTATTATTATTGTTGTCGTTGTTGTTTATATTAATTGATATAATAGTTATTTTGTAATTGCATACCAGAGGAAACCATGTGAATATTTAGGTTTTTGGCCCTCAGCTGAAAAAAGGTAAGAACTCATGGCAGTACTCTTATGTTAAACTGTATTTGATCTTGTACCTCAGAATAACCATTTGCCAAATGACGTCAGTATAAAGGACACTAATCAGAAAATATGCACCTTGACCCCTGACGTCATTGACAGATGGCTGAGCTACTCTCAAGGAAGACCTCCACCAGAGATCTACAAGTAAAACCCTCTCCCAACAATTCAATTACTAGAATACATTTCAATATTTGATTTGTATGTCATTAATACTGTTCTTCTAGATGGCAGTATTTGAGTCAATAATTATTAGTTTTATATATCCTCAGTGAGATTGATCTGGTGTTTTCCTCTGCAAGTTGTCTGAATGCTTCCTTCCTGGCGTTGAGGTAATTACAGTACATTTCGTATGTAATTCACTTTCAGCTGAGATGTTAATATATGTGAAAATCCTTTTGTATCTGGAGTTTAATGCTTATAATGTCTTGAAATGAGCATACACATCTTCTGTTTTTACTGAAATGCTGAAAGATTGCCTGTTTAATTTATTTTTTTGTTTAGTTCCTTTTTTGATTTTTATCTATTATGCGATCGAAACAATTTGGTTCTTAAATGTGTGCCACACAGTCATCCAGATCACTACAACACCAGTAGCAAATGCTCCGGGGTGGATATAAACATGGCTCGCCTCCTATTTCATAAAGTCATTCAGCCAGATCACACAGAAATAGTACAGCTCGTGAGTACTCTATGCATTGCATTGTTGATGTTCCATAAACACAACATATTTCACCCTCCCAAAATGTTTGTTTATTGTAATTCTTATTTTTTCTATCTGTCAGATTGCTGCCAGTGTAGAGAAGAACCTTATTCCCAGATTGAGCAACTGTCCTCCAGACATTGAAGCCCTGAGACTCTACCTCACTCTGCCTGAATGCCCTCTGTTCAGCGACTCAAAAACATATGTGACTCTCGCTATCCCCTTTGCTAAATCAGTCATCAGTTTAAAAGAAGCTCCACTCAAGGTGTTGGGTAGGTGCACCATCAATATTATGTAGGGGCCACACACATTATTTGGAGAGCCCCTGGGCCAATAACGAGTTTGAGACTCCTGATTGAGTTGTATTTGTTCCAGGTAACTGGTGGTCCTCATTTGATGCCCCGGTCTTCCAGAGACTAGTGGAGTTGTACAAGGATGTGGTTGTGTATCTTCTCAGGATGCACAAGGTGGGCATCCCTCACACGGAGCAGAGGATTTTCACCTGCTTCCTGGACACGTCACTCCGGCTGTTGGAGGTCCTCCACACGGTGAGGGAGGTTAAAGTGGCTAATGTATATTAGCATGCACGGGTGGCTGGCCTGGCTATGAAAACCAAGAACGGAGGAGCCTGGGTTACAACACACACTGAGGGAGTGTGATGTCATTCTGACTCCACTACTGTATGTCTTTTTTTATTGCGATATCGCACGCTTTATGCAATTAATTGCAATTAATAAATGGAATATTTTTACATATTCAAAATGTAACATAAATGTGTTAGATATTTTTATAACAAGATATGCCAACTTTATGAATTTGTATTTATTTAAAAGTAAAATAAATACAAACATTTACACAAAGCTGACATATCTTGTTATCAAAATCACTTAGTAGGTTACATTTTGAACCATCAAAAATATGCAATTTATTAATTGCAATTAATTACGTAGAGCTTGCAAATAATTGCAATAAAATTCTGACAGCCCCAGAATATGAAGCTTAAAATATTATGCGTGTCATCTTCTGGGTTGATTGGTAATGGCTGCTTCTGATTGCTTAGGTGAGTGAGAGGGCGGGACACATCATACAGTATGATAAATTCTACATCCACGAGTTGGATGAGCTGATAGACATCAGAAATGACTATGTCACATGGGTCCAGCAACAGATGTTCCCTTTGGTGAGTCCACATGAACACGGTACTTGACAAGTGTCAGTTGGTTCAAGTCCGTACACGACTACATGTGTCAAAATGTTCACGGATGGTTTACAGGGGCACAGTGGGCCAGTCACCTTGTGCAGGTATGCCTTTGTGTTTGATGCCCAGGCAAAGACAACTCTGCTCCAAACTGATGCTGTCATGCAAATGCAGGTAATATATATATGGCTTCTGTTCTGCTGATCCATAAAGAGCTCTTGAATAAATAATACACAATATCTCATCTCGATAAAATGCCAGATGGCTGTGGACCAGGCACAGAGGGAGAACTTCAGCTCTATGTTCCTTCCTGTGGTGGAGTCTGCTCCTCTTGCTCACCCCTGTCTCATCCTCATCGTCCGAAGAGAAAACATTGTAGGAGACACCATGGAGGTTCTCAGAAAGTCTGCAAACGTTGACTACAAGAAACCACTCAAAGTAACTTAACCTTTTTCTGCGGCAGTGGGGAAGGGAGTCATATAATATGTAATATGTATATATAATATAATGTACTAGCTCTATGGTGCTATGGTTCACGTTACGCAGATTATTACTGTTAATGCGTTGTTCGTGGCAGGTGATATTTGTAGGAGAGGAGGCAGTTGATGCAGGTGGTGTGAGGAAAGAGTTCTTCCTTCTGATAATGAGAGAACTGCTGGATCCAAAGTACGGCATGTTTCGCTACTACGAGGAATCTCGACTCATCTGGTTTTCAAACAAGGTACGACTAGTATAGAGTTGATTTGTGTCCCCCTTCTGCTGACACTGGTCAGCTTTGTGTTCTGTGACTGATGAGACCTGTCCCATCCAGACCTTTGAGGACATTGACTTGTTCAACCTCATTGGGGTTATCTGTGGCCTGGCCATCTACAACCTCACCATAGTGGAGCTGCACTTCCCAGTGGCCCTGTACAAGAAGCTTCTGAAAAGGAACCCAACCATTGATGACCTGAAGGAGCTCATGCCTGATGTTGGAAGGTCAGATCAAGGATCAGTCAACAGAGGTGTCTTCTTGGCATACAATATGTGCTCTACGTTACCTTGGTATTGCCAATGTGGTGATAGCCTGGTTAAAGCCATCTTCCTGATGCATCTTCCTCTGCCTCTACTGTTCTGGAAGCATCTGGGAACTCTGAATTGAAAGCGTTTCAATGTGTAAACATGTCAGCATTAACCTCTGTTCAGTGGCTTTGATAGAGATTTTACATGCTATCCAGATGTGACATAGAATGTATCCTAAAACCAGTGTTTTTCCTTCCTAAAAACTAGGAGTCTACAGCAGCTGCTGGACTACACAGAAGACGACATTGAGGAAACATTCTGTTTAAACTTCACAGTAGGTAGATTGTAGACTAGATACAGTAGACGTGGTTTTGCGTGCAACACAATACATAATGAATAGTGCTGTGATGTCTCATACTGTATAATATCATGTGGAATTTCTTAGGTTACAGAAGAATATTTTGGTGCAACTGAGGTTTTAGAACTTGTCCCTAATGGTGAGGATATCAATGTTAATAAATCAAACAGGTAATTTGGCTTCGGCTATCATTTATTTGTTATTTATACTTTTGATTTAATTCACAGATTTATTAGACTAACTTGTTTTCTAATTAAATAATTGTAATTGTCTTTTCTTCTTTGTTTTTTAATTAAAATAAGATATTTGCCTTTTTCCAGGCAGGAATTTGTCAATGCGTATGTTGATTACATTTTCAACCGGTCAGTCGCTCCCCTTTTTGAGTCCTTCTATTCTGGTTTCCACAAAGTTTGTGGTGGAAAGGTTCTGGAGCTGTTCCAGCCAAATGAACTGCAAGCCATGGTGATTGGAAACACCAACTATGACTGGAAAGAGCTTGAAAAGGTATTTGTCAAACACTTTATTTTATTTTTATTTTTAAATACTCCAATATAAATGTTTGACCAAATCTCAACTTTAAAACTATGCACATTTTGGTGTGTACTGTTATATATTTTTTTATTCCTCTCCTTCACTTAATCGTTTTCTAGTTTTATTATACTTTTGAAACAGTGTTCTGAGAGTTAAGTTACTATCCATAATTTTGCAATTGTGTGATGTAACCACTTTGCATCTTCTTCCATACCTAAAAGATGAAAATGTTTTGGAGATGCCGATTACTATAGTGGCAAAGTAATACGAACATAAAAATGCTACATAATGTTATCAAGATTTGTTAAGTCCCACACAATCATAAATAGGCCTGTTCAGTGTGTAATGTGCTTAATTTTATTTCATCAGACTACTGAATACAAAGGAGAGTACTGGGCCGATCATCCAACCATCAAATTATTTTGGGAAGTCTTTCACAAACTTCCTTTGGAAAAGAAGAAACTCTTTCTCTGTAAGTCATGCTCTTATGTTGTTTGGGTTGGCGATATAAAACTTGGCTGAACACCTGCATCTTATTAAATGTACAGGCCCAGACATGTCACCTTTTGTTGTTGCCACAGTAACGCCATGCATTTTGTCTTCAGTGTTTCTCACAGGAAGTGACCGTATACCCATCCTGGGCATGAAGAACCTGAAGCTGGTGATCCAGCCTACTGGTGGAGGAGAGCACTACCTGCCTGTTGCACATACCTGCTTTAACTTGCTGGATCTGCCCAAGTACACATGTCGAGAGACCCTACAAGACAAGCTCCTGAAGGCTATAGATCATAATCAAGGTTTCAATCTTGCGTAGGGATGCAGAGTAAATGGCTGGAATTCCTTGTCTACTACACTACGCTGTTCATGGTAATCACATGACCAGACTTCTAGCTGTGGTGACTCGTGCGCAATGACTGGAATCCTTTCGTATTAAACAGAACACTTTGTGGTGGGGCCAATTTCACTACAAATGCTTAAGAGGGGTGGTTTATAGTTGAATGAAATAGTTCAGCTTTTTTTTTCTTTCCTTAATGCCATCAGAGAATTTGAGGCTTAATTAAAAAGGAAAATTGTTTGATATCTTTTTGTGTAGATATGCTTTTATTCAAATTTGGGTAATGTTATGAAGCCGAAGTACTGACCAGCGGGCACTTTGACTCTTTAAGTCCAAGTACAGTATACCAATGCTCTTCATGTGTGACAGTTGTTGATGAGCACAGTTGTAGTCTATGCTTTAGAAGTGGAGTGGTTGTGGCTGTAAGCCTTAAAAACGAGCAAGAAATAAATAAATGAATACAGCCATTGATGTGTGTACAGTTTGTAAATCTTAGGAAATTAGTCAAACATGTATATTAGAATACCTTAGAACCTTCTGATATAGTTATATGCTTAGAACAGAGAATACTGATCTACCATTGAAACCCAGCAGCATTAATAATTAACAATACTTTACAAGGCATGTGATTGATATTTCTTGATTTTTAGGATGTAAAACGAGGTAAATAACACGAAAAGCACTAGTTTAACTTGCTATGGAAATTGAAGGATGGGGAGTGAATGGAAATGTCATAGGCTATTTGTGAGTCTGATTCTCCCTGAACAACCCTCAAGAACCCACTGTAGCAAATTTACATTTACTTTAAATTGGCTGTAGTACATATTCCTGACAGAATGAAGAAACAAAAAAAATAATTTAATTTCCCAACTGTGACGCTTACTTGGTCTCGCCAGTGCGGTAGGACTGTCCGCATCCCCAGCGCCTCACACCCACACGTGCAATT